>RJWH01005016.1:0-88288 GCA_004363575.1 Solenodon paradoxus | reverse complement strand
GGGGCGAGGGGCGGTGTGGGCGGGGCGAGGGGCGGGGCGACTCGACTCCAGGAGGCCTCTGTGGGCGGTGATGGGCAGGCCTCCTCCCAGGAGCAGGGCTGCCTCGCTCAGTTTCAGAAAGAGGCGAATGTGGGCTCAGAGCCATGGGCTTCCTGGCCGGAAGTCTCGGGTTTCCCTGTGACGTGGATTTATATCGATTCCAGGGGGATGAGGTCATTTCTTCACGTTTGGGGAGAACGAGGTAGGTTTAAAGATTCCCAGAAATGCAATTGTTTGAACTCGCTTTCAGGAGCGGGAGTAGCAAAGGTGGCAGAAAACGTCACCTTGGAAAGACAGGACACCAAAGACGCGACACCGCCTTCCTGTCCAGGGCACAGGGGCTCGGACGGGTCAGCGGCCCAGAGGTGGCTTCGAAGACTGAGATGCGGAGGAGAAGGACCTCAGACTCGGCCCCTTTTCCAACTGAGGACGTCACCCCCCTCCCCAGTGTCACAGGGGTCACGACGGACGCACACGTGGGGACAACGCTCACGGCGGTACCCACCGCGTCCCAGGCGCTGGGCGTCCTGCGGACACCACCTCTGCTGCCATCTGGCAGATCCCTCGTCACCCCAGAGAAAACCACACCCTGGCAGCCGGTGACCTGCGTTCTTGGTCACTTCCTTTTTGTGGCAGAATCGTGTCCCACACCGCGGACGAACGCGCCGCTCTAGAGCCTCCACGGCGAGGCCCAGGAAACGTATCATCTGCTGCTTGTCCCCTTTCCTCAGGAGACACACAGCCACACCCCATCCACACCTGGGCGCGGCCTCACTGGCACCGCGCAGCACTGTGGCCTGTCCGGTGACGTCTGCTTACTGGGCGCTCTGTCTGCAGGCCCGTCCAGGTCTGCCCTCTCACCGCCCCCCGCCAGAGCCTGCTGGGCACTTAGCCCTCAGCTCGTACTCAGCCAGGTCACACTCTGGCGTTTTCGAGGCCCCTGAAAATCCAAGCACGGTCACTGTGCAAGCAGCTTCGTCTTCAGTCCCCTTCACTGTGCCCCAAAGCGGTGGCCCCAGGACTCACCCGAGTCTCCTCAGACGGTTCCTCTGCTTCAGGCCCTCACAGAGAGCTTTCACCCCCGCGTCGCCCAGGGCATTGGAGGCCAGGTCCAGGCTCTCCAGGTGCCTGCTTCTGGTGATGACACCGGCCAGACTGCTGCAGCAAGAGGCAGTGAGGTGACACTCGGCCAGCCTGCGGGGGAGGGGATGTGGGGACAGGGGACAGTGAGCGCGTCTGCCGGCGAAGTGAGCGCTGCAGGGGAGGTCTGCGCCTCATCTCCTCCGCTCTGCATCTGCAAATGGCTTAGACGGCCATTGTCTCCGGAAGGGGTGGCCGCGCGGAGGGTGGGGACACTGGAGGCATCTCTAGAAGGACGTGAGTCTGTCAGAACTTGTTCCCACCCTGGAGACAGGGTGGAGGCGTGCATGATGGAGACAGAAATGTGAGCCGAGTCCCTGCCGTGCTAAGAGGAGGGATGGGGGGACCCCTGAAGTAACGGCCAGGGGCCCGCTGAGCAGAAATGACAGTGTCAGCTCTTCCATGGAGCGCGTGAGAGCAGAATGGTCCCACTGGGCCGAGGGTCCATTTCCTGAGACATCCCGGTCAACATGAGCAGGACTTAGCTGTGCAGGCTCACGCTTGGAGCTCAGTGGGGGAAAGACCAAGTCTCAGAGGCCAGCGTGATGATGACGGCAAGAACCAGGCCGTCTCCCAGGACTTCAATGCAATTCCAAAGACAGGGCATCGCCATGGACCGAGATTAGGTTTGCAGACTGCAGAGGGAGGGCTGGCGGGGGCGCCCACAGGTTTGGGGACTGCGTCTCCATCCTGCGCTTATTATTAGGAGAGAAATGGGCCCACAATGCTCCCTACTCTTTTGCCCACACCTTCACCCTCTATAACTGACCCTAAGACAGTGCTACCAAGGACACCAGTATTTTTAAGTCCCAGTGACTATCGGACATAAGCTGAGTGTCCACCTGCAGCAATGGCTGACATTTCGGGTCACTCAGCTGGAGTGTCGCCCACACTGCACGGCCGCGGGTGGCGGCTTCAGCGCTTCACCCTGCATTGGGGACCTGTGGCCACAGACACGGGCATATCCAGCCCATGGGCCTCCTGCCTGGGCAGAGGGCTTTAAGTGGCAGCTGCTGGGACCCTTTGAGTCAGACACTTGATGCATTTGAAGGGTTCCACATACTGGTGATCCCCGCTGGCTTGTTAGCTGGAGAGGTTTCTACTCCCGGAGTCTCAACTCCGTTCAACAGCAGCGTTCCAGGAAGATGTGTGGAGACGGGGGTCCCAGGGGAAAGGGAGGATGAGACAGACACCCACCCCTACGATGTGACCGGCTGAAGGTCCTCGCACCAAGGGAGGGATAGAGAGGTGAGGCCATCCAGAAGGCGTGGCTCAGACCACGTCCCGCCCTTCCCGCTGCCCCATCACCTCGACCATCACCCCTTTTTGGCTCCACGCCCCCTGCTCAGCTGCTGGACCCGGGGGACCTGCGGGCACCTACTCGAGGTCCCGGAGCAGACAGGACGGTGCCTCCACAGCCTCACATAGCAGCTTTGCCCCGTCGTCCTCCAAGGGGTTGGCGCTGAGGCTCAGGTGTGTCAGATGCCGGCTGCTCATCAGTGCGAAGGCGAGGAAGCCGCAGGCCGCCACGTCCAGGCCACAGCCGCGCAGCCTGCGGGTCGGGGGGACGGCAGTCGTGTCTGAGAGGCGGCCGGGCCTGGAGGCGAGGCCGTCTGTGCGCCATGCAGGGCCCTCCGACCCCCTTGCTCATTTCCCTGGTTTTCACAAACTGAGTGGCCAACACGGGTGTTCGCGACCTGAGCTCCTGAGGGAGCTAACGGTCGCCGCGTTGGTGTTGGGCGGCCCCTGGGCTCCAGGGGAGGGTGCTCCCGGATGCTGGCCAGGCAGCCACCTCTGTGTGCCTGGTCTCGTCAACACAGGCCCTCCGACCTCGTCCCCCTGCCCCTCGTCCTTTATAAGGGTCCTCGTGATGACAGAGGCCACTGAACCATCGTCCCTTCATCTCAAGAGCCTTGATGTACAGCGCGTCTTGGAGGAGGAATGGTTGGCTCTGCCGTCTCCAGTCGGCACGGTCCACACACATCCCAGGGACCTGGGTTCATGTCCCAGAGCAACTAAATAGAATCAATGCTTTTATTTCCTCCTCTCTCCCTGTCTGTCTGCCATCTCACCTTCATTCCTGCTGCCCCTTCCTTTAAAGGAGAAAATCCTCAGCAGAAGTACGTCACGAAGTCCCTCTGCCATATGGGGGAACAGTCCCAGGTCCCAGGGACAAGGACATGCACCCCCACACAGGGAGGGCCGAGAGGCCACTCTTCCCCGGGGTCTGAGCGCAGGGCCCGTGCGCATGTCTGACCCCAGGCTGCTGGGACTGAAGGTGACGTGGGGGCAGAGCGAGTGATGGCACCAGAGAAGCACTAACAGCCTCTCATCCTCAAGGTCAAACCAAGGCCAAGGAGAAGTAGGCCCCTCGCACATGAGGATGGAGCGTGGCTCGGAGTGGCTGGCACATCTGAGGTCCCCACCTACTGCCAGAGCCCTGGCCCATGAGCGTCCACCCTTCACCTGCATCGCTGACTGCACGTCACACGTGGCGTCTGTCCAAGACTCTGACCCACGTCCACCCTGGGCTCCCTTCTCGTGACGTGAGTGGAGTGGCCCCGGGTCCCCACGTCCCTGCAGGCATGCGTGTCCCAGCCTCACCATGACACTGTCCTCCTGGAGCAGCTCATGCTACTGAAGGAAATTTGGTGCTTTTGTTGGCCCTGCTGAGCTGGGAAGGTGATGGGTCACTTGGAAAAATGTGCTCCCAGGATGTCTGCCGGGGACAGTCACCGCACGGGGGCCAAGTGCAGCGCTGTGTGTCCACAGGTGCCACCACACATGTGCACACACACAGGCGTGCACACACAGTTCCTCTTTTGCTGAGGGGATGCGGGACCCAGGTGCAGGGGACCTGTCTCCTAGGGGTGACAGCCCAGAGACTCGCCTAACTGGTGAACCAAGGGAAACGACGGCACTGGATTAGGTGACAGGAAGACAGAAATGGTCCTCCGTGGAGGGCGGGCCTGAGAGGTGATGGTGGGGAGCACGCCGGCGGGCGGGGTGTCCCGCCGGGGCCCACTCACATGAGCCGACGGAGCCCACAGTGGGGCAGCTTGATGGCGCCACACAGCAGACTGGCGCCTTGGCTCCCCAGGCTGTTACCCGAGAGGCTCAGGTGTGTCAGATTCTGGTTCCGCATGAGGCCGGCGGCCAGGTCAGCGCAGTGGGCAGCCGTGAGCCTGCAGCCCCGCAGGCTGCAGAGAGAAAGAAAGGACAGGTGAGGATGGGCCTGCAGGGAAGGCACAGAACTGCGCGTCCCCCTGAGCTGACACTGCATCTGGGATGATGAGATCTGCCCGCACACCGGGGAGACGCCGGCGTGCTCAGGCCCAGTTCCACCTAGAGGGGCGACCTTCCTTAGAAGATTTCACACGTCGTGACGCTTGGACACAAACTAGCCCTGCCATCTGTTCCCACTGTGGACGAAGCAGAGGACTCCAGAATGAGACTCGAGTAAGACCTCTCTTGGGCACTGCGATCGAGCGAGCTGAATGCAAACAGTGTGTCTAACGAACCCCCGTCACTGACAACGATCTGAGGAAACACTGGTGGGCTGCACATGAAAGGGGTCAGGACAGGCTATTCCAAAGACCGCTTCGGGTCCTTTGGAATCAAAGGCAAATTGTATGCCTTTTCTCCTGTTCATCTGTTCATTGTCAGCTTAATTTGCAGGACCTGGAGACTGAACTTAAGAGTAGAGAAGTTTATTACATACTGATGGAGAGAAGATTTCTACTTTGCTTTTGTTTTGATGTCCCACGCCCTGGGCTTTAAAGAGTAATTTTTGCTGTGAATTTAGAACCAAACTCATGGAGAATGGGAATCTCCTGCCAAGGTAGGGTGGAGAGAAACCTTGCCTGGATGGTGGGAAGAATCCGGGCAGGTGAGCACCCCGAGCACCAGACAGGAACTGACATTCGAGCTGCATCCTTACTGCATCGTTTGTGACCCGAGAGACTTACCTTTCTTTCTGAATCCTGTGCTACTCAACGCGGGGGAAGAAAATGCCTCCTACCTGCGGTTGTTTGAGAAGCTGGTGGTCATAGGGGCGGAGGGAGGAGCCGCAGGCGCCCGTTAGGCGGGGAGGGCACGGGGAGAGGATGCACTCACAGCAGCCTCTGCAGGATGCACTGCGAGGCCTTCAGGGCATCCCCCAGCGCCTGCACGCCCCCGGCCACCGCGGCGTTCCCAGCCAGGCTGAGGGATTTCAGGCTGACGGAGGTCACGAGGATCCGGGAGATGGTGGGACAGCAGCTCTGGGTTAGCTGGCAGTTGTCCAACCTGCAGAGACAGAAGAGGTGAGCCCCCCACCCCACTGCCCCGGCACCTCTGTGGGTCTCCAGGCAGCTCTGGCCTCAGCATCTGAGCCTTTGCTGCTCTGCCTGTTGGCCGCCGCCTGCCTCCCCCGCCTTTGTAGGGCTCAGTTCGCATCGGGGTGTCCCGACGCTCCTCTTCGGAGTCAGTCTGTCGCATGGCGTTGTGGCTGGAGCCCTGCAGACACAAGCTCCAGCTTGAGCACATGGGCGCCACATCGATTTGGGCCGGACACGCCTGGGGAGGGGACCAGTGTGGGCCGCACCGCCATCCAGCACAGGACACTTCTGTCCAGTGTGAAAACCCAGCCTTGCCACCGGCCCAGTTCACCTGTGGCTTCGCTCTCTAACCAGGACATCAGCGTCCGGGACCAGGACTTACGACCCGGGCAGCACAGTGCGCCCGACACGGCCGCTCCCGCCTGCATGTGCACAGCCACGGCCTGGCTGTGTGTCCTGGGTGCTGTGAGCACCCCACACAGGACGGCCTCATCCCACGGTGCCTGGAGGCCACACAGGCTGGTCAGCGGAAGGGGGCTGCAAGCTCACTCACTGCACGAAAACGAACAGGACGGCAGCGTGGCTTCCATGGAAGCCCGTGTCTCAGTGCTGTCGCCCAGCCACGCTGGGGACGTGGCGGTGGCAGGTGCTGGGACAGCGGCTCTGCCACAGGAGATGGTGCCCCCAGCCCTTCTCCCCACGCCGGGTCTGTCTTCAGGTCCCAGCTCCCGCCACCCTGTCCAAGAGTTGCAGCCCCTCTGCCTCCCCAGGAGGTGGACAGATCCTGAGGTCCTGGGTGCAGTCACCCTGCAGGTCCCCTGTCCGTGTGCATCAGCGAGTGAAAGTGACCCTGGGGTGCCGAGTCAGCATGGTCCCTACTGGGTGCTCATCTTTAAACCAAGCTGCGCAGGAGCCCAGGACCAGGGCTCATCCATCTGTGGTTTTAAAAACTAGGACCAGCCAGAAGGTCCCAGGACTGGTGACTGTCACACTGACTGGGACCGTCACCCCTCCCAGTGGCCAGGCTGTGCCCATACGTGGGGCCCCAGGGTGATGGTAGCCAGTGATTTCCTGGACCCACACCTGCGGTCAGAGGACACAGGACGTGCATGATGACCCGTGTCCAAGTGCCGGCTTCGACATCACCCTGCGGTTACGTAAGAGGCGAGCGGCCGGGCCGCCAGGCCCAGTGACCTCGCCGCAGCAACTCAAGTCACTTTGTCGTAAAGGATACACGGCAGGGCGTCACCATTTTCACACGTGCAGCGTGAAGTGCGCAGGCGGCCCTGCCCCCTGGCGCTGTCCTCTCCCGACCCTCCCTCTCGCCACAGTCGCAGTCTCTGCAAATCGTGATTTCCAGAGAAAAGGGCCAAGCCAGCAGACCCCGCCCCCGCACCGCAGACAGGCGCCCAGCACGTACCACAGAGCCTCCAGCAGGCAGCCGGGGTGTCGTAAGGCTTCGCACGCCATCCCCACGTCTTCCTGCCGCAGGACGCAGCCCTCCAAGCTCAGGCTGTGGATGCTTCGGCTAACGAGGAGCGTCATCCAGAGGTGACGGAGCCCGCAGGCCTGCGCCCCTCTCAGCCTGTGGGAGAGTACAGCCTGGGGCGGGTGCTGCGCCCCACTTTCCCTCCTTGCTCTCTGCCAGCTCTCATCTCACATGCCCTGCTTTTGTTTACACCTTAAGGAAACGGGTGTGAGCATCAGGCACGGGGACCTGTGTGACCCGTCACGGCTAACCCAGCGCGGAGACACTCAGCAGAGCCGGACGGTTCGGCTTGTGAATGAAATCCCTGTAATTCATCAGGAAAAGAGCCACAGGGCTCCCCCCGGAGCCTGAGCAGCCCAAGGACCCGGGTCTGTGACCTGGAGCCAGGGAACAAGGAAAATGACCAACTAAATCAACAGGCTTCCTCCTCTCTCTCTTCCTTCATTCCTGCCTGCTTTCCGCCCTTAAAAGAAAATGCCAGACCTACAGTTGCAAAGCCGAGCTCAAGCTGAGACGAAAGTCAGATGTGGGGATCTGGCCACTGTGAGCAGGTGCAGACTCGGACACAGAGATGCGGCTCCTCTGACCACCGCAGGGTGAGGCGAGGCGGGTGCCGTCCCAGAATGTGGGACCCGTGATAGGAACAGGCCCGCAGGAGTGACCCGCGCAGCTCAAGCCCCCTGGCCTCACAGGTGTGGACACGTCGGGGAAATGATCGTGGAAACGGGGCCATGAGGGAGGTCCGAAGACATGGCACCCGGATCTCCGCCCTGTCACCACGCCACACCACCCTCCGTGCAGACCCCGGGCAGCGTGGCTTGGAGCCAGTTACAGGGTCTCATGAGAACTCAGAACAGGGACACCGGGCGGGGGCTTCCAAAGGAACAGCCACATAGGACAGCTGTCAACAGAGCCGGAGTTTGGTGTAGGACGCAGGGGGATTCATTCTGGGAGCCCCACCCAGTTACAGGAACGACTCAGAAGAGGTGGGAGATGCCTGCGGCCGGGCACCCCGCGTGGATGCGCATGTGCCTCGGGGTCTTGGAGGAAAGAGCCAGGCATGGAACTTTGTCAGCAGTGGACCTACGCTTCCTGTCCAAGCAGGGCCACGTACCTGCACTGTGCACCCGCACCTGGACGCAGCCGGGCTTCAGAAGTCGCCCAAGTCGTGCTCTGCCATCCACCAGCGAGGGCCCCTCCCTGCTCTGTGCTAACAACTCCTAACAACTCCTATGCATCCTTCAAGACCCAGGTCGGGGGACCCACATCAGCAGCCCCCTCCCAAGGCCCGGCTCCTTTACATTCTGCAACTTTTGTGTGAACGTGCTCAGACTGGTCTCACAGAGGAGGCGGGAGCAGGGACACTGTGCAGCAAAGGGGCAGGCGGGCAGGGCAGGGCAGTGGACTTGGGCGGGCAGCCTTACATCAGGCTCCGTATTTTGCAGCTCGGCTTCCTCAGCTGCACACAGAGGGCCTTCAAGGAGCGCTCGCTCAGGACACGGCTGCAGATCTCCAGCTGGCGCAGGCCCGGGAGGCTGGCCAGCACAGGGCACAGGCGGTCCCAGCAATCCTCCGCCGGCGGCCCCGCCCGCCTCCTGCAGGAGGGAGGGAAGTGCACGTTCATTGGCCCCGCAGCCTGGGTTTGATGGGAGAACGTGCCACTCGCTGTCAGAGGGGGCGCCAGTGTCCCGAAGACGGGTGGCCTTAGCGTCTCGAGGCCACTTGTCCAAGGTCCCCTGCATCTGCACACGTCTCGTCGCCACCCTGCCTGCGGGGTGAGCCCGGGGAGTGGCAGGCGTTCAGCGCTCATGTCTGTGGTGCACCGTCCCGGTCTCCCTGGGGCTGCTGCCAGGGCGCCTCCAGGAGGGACGCCCCTGGTGGGGATTTAGAGCAGTAGGGTTTAGAGCATAGAGACTGAGAGAGTAGGACAGGGGCACAGAATTTGTTATGCAGATGAACGTGTTTAGGAGACATGGTAGGTCTTGTGTTCTCACCATACACTGCCAGCCCCCCCCCACACACCCCCTACACCGCCAGCCATGGAAATGGCCACAGAAATGGCCACAGTGTGGGTGATGGAGAAGCTCATTGTCCTGTGACGATGGCTTCAGTGTGTAACGAAACACCATCGCACACTTTACACACACACCCCTTCTATTTCTTGGGTCTGTGTCCTCAGGCGGGCACTCACCGGTGGGGAGTCGGCGGCCACGTCTCTGGGAGCTCGGCCTCCCAGGCACTCTCTCTGATGTCCATCCGAATTGTCCGCAGATGCCGGCAGTGCCGGAGACAGAAAGCGGCCACGGAAAAGTCCAGACGCCGGTCCATCGGGAGCCACAGCTCCCTGAAGCCTCGCAGCGCCTGGCGGACCAGCTCCCCGTCCTGAGACTCATGGAGGCAGTAGAAGGCGCCCTGGGCGTCTGCGGGGGCAGGGGGGCCCGGCCCGGCCAGCTGCGCGATCCAGTGCAGGAGGGCCCGCCGGGCCGCCGGGAGCAGGGGACAGCCCAGCAGCAGCTCCAAGGTGTGGGCCAACTCCTTGTTCATGAGGCCGAACAAAAAACGCCTCATGGACAACAAGTGGACGTGGAAGCCCGTCTGTCTGAGCTCGGACAAGCTCATGTTCTCAATGCACAGAGGGCGGGGGTCCTGCTCTCTGTCCAACCCTTCCAGAATGAAGTACAAGGCTGCGCAAAACTCCTGCAGGCTGAGGTGGAGGAAAGTGTAGCACCGTCCACCTAGGCTGTCAGGGCGCAGGACGCTCCTGCGGAACAGGGCGGAGACTTGGGGAGCCTTCAGGCCGTGCACCTGCAGGTCCTCCTCGTCAAACACAAACCGCATGTTCCAGAGCCCCACGGCGGCCATCCTGCACACGGCCCTCAGGAGGCCCCTTTCCTCCTGACGGAGGCAGCGGGGGAAGGCCCCGCGAGGTGTGAGCTGATGGAAGATGAAGGTGGTGTAGAGGCTTGTCAGAGTCAGGCAAGTAGGCAGGGGGCTCCCTGCTCTGGGCCCGCGGAACTGCAGGGCCCCTTGCAGGAGGGCACACACGGTGGCAGCCTGGCACTCGTCCAGCAGGGGGTGGTTGTCCGCCAGCTGCCGCCATACTGTCGTCTCCGGAGACTCAGCCTTGCTGCCCTGCAGGAGCATCTCCACCCTTTTCTCCACCGAGAACCCGCCCACCCACAGGAAGCGGGGAGACACCAGCATGGATTGGAGCGTGTCGACGCTGGCGTCCCTGAAAGTGACGAGGAGGGAGCACTCGGGGAGCAGAGCCTTCTGTAGGAGGCTGCACACCAGGACCGGCACCGGCTGTGTCTCGGTCCACTTCTCACAGAGGGCCCTGTCCTCTCCTCTGGAGGTGAAGTCCAGGTCATCAACATTGTCCACTATGAACAGGAGCTGTTCCGGTTGGGTCATGGCCGCTGTCACGGGGCCCGGGGTGACCAGCCCTTCCCGGGAAACTAACTCTTCAAAACTGCACTTCTTCACTCCTTGCATTCCCCGGGCTTGCAGACAGAAGACATAGGAGAACCGGTCCTGGTAGAGAGTGCCTTGTGCCCAGGACAGCAGGACCCTTCTGGCCAAAGCTGACTTCCCAACTCCCGGTTTGCCATGCAGAACCACAGTGCGAGGCCGGAAGCCACTCAGGTCTGGGTTGAAAGCATCCGCGAGCATTCGCATTTCCGGACCGTCTGAGGCAAAGCTGTCGAAGTGATGGGATGCAGCCAATGTGGTGGTG
This sequence comes from Solenodon paradoxus, assembly GCA_004363575.1. Classification (NCBI taxonomy): domain Eukaryota; kingdom Metazoa; phylum Chordata; class Mammalia; order Eulipotyphla; family Solenodontidae; genus Solenodon; species Solenodon paradoxus. Next base: position 77,565 of record RJWH01005016.1, on the reverse strand, counting down.
AGTTTCGTCACCACGCGACATCTATAGTCCACTCTCTCATCTCCTTGATCTAAGTTGGACAGGAGAGGGGAGAAAGCCTGGATTTTATTAACAAACCCAACAGAAACGAAAGCAAAAGCCCTGGACCTAGAACCAGCGGCTCCTAAGTCATAAAATCTGTGTTCGTTAGTTTTTCCGAAGGAAAATGACATGTAAGAAAGGAGTGTTCTTGGGGGACACAGTTGAACACAGCTTTCTTTTTCCAATTTGGGTTGTAATGAAATGGTGCTAAAACGGACGCTGTGGGAGGCCCTGCTGTGCTCTGGTCTCTGGGTTCAGTGCCTGTCGAATAAGCTTGTGCGAGACGCCCGAGTCGACTAGAATCAGATCGAGTTTCACAAAGAATCGCCTTGGACGCACGCGACGCTGTCCATGGTGCTGAACTCTGCCCACGGTGCTGAACTCTGCCCACGGTGCTGAACTCTGCCCACGGTGCTGAACTCTGCCCACGGTGACGGGACCCACACACCAGAGGCCAGTGAGGATGTGCTGGGGAGCAGCCATCCCCTCGTCCAAGCCCCACTGACCATGTGTCCATGCAACTTCACTCCGGCATGGGGAAAAAATAGGAGCGCATCAGATTGCTTTACCTTGTCTGCTCATCTTCACTGCAGTGAGACCATCTTGCTTCATAGCTTGTGAAATTTCTGCAAAAGAGACAGGAAAGAACAAAACCCAACACCCTTATGGGAATCATTCCAACCAGAGATCTACCTATGCCCGGAGAAAAGGTTTATAATCCTGGACTTTATCTTCGAGCGAGTGTGGAGTATGGTCCACTGCTCGTACAATGAGCTCTAGCTTCAGCACCAGAAGATAAAGGGCTCTGGTCCCATCTATACTTTCTGCTCTCTGAATACTTGGGGGCAGGTCATTAAAATGAGGGAAGAAACCTAGAAGTTCAGAGTCTGGAGTCAGACACAGGATTCAAATATAAATTCTGTCACTTTTTTTTTTTTTAACATGTTTCTTTTATTTAGTTGCTCACCTTGGTTGTTTCTCCCTTCCCTGGGTCTTGAACTTGGGTCGCTGGGATGTATGTGGACTACATTTGTGGCCTTCTGTTAGGGCACCAGGGTGTACCCTGTCACTTATACCTGTGAGGTCTTAACAGACTGAGTTTAAATGCTCTATATGTTTATCTATTAAGCAAAGGAAATAGTTCTTATGTGGGTGTTGCTATGAAAATTAACTGAAGTGATATGATAGAGGAAGAGCACAGTGTCTGGCATACAATAGCTACCATTTACGGAGAATAAACACTTTACCTACTGGGAAATAACTTCCTAGTGTAGCTAAGAATATATTTGCCATGGGTGAGGTGGTAATGGCCTTGCTATATTTAAGGAAGTCACTAGGGTGGTGCTGTCTTGAAAATTACAGAGAACTTGCATTTTTTTTTTTTACAAATGCAAATGGAAAACCATTTCAGGATTTTTAAGCCGTACAGTAATTTAGCTCAAGTAAATTCTTAAAAGATAGCCTTGCTTGTGATTGCGTGGAAAATGGACTTCCTGTAGTCACAGTTGAGAGGTTCAAATGAGGTGATTTTGAAATACAGACTGTGGGAAGATATGTCCAGAAATGGTCATATTATAGAGGCAGAGCTCATATGATCTAATTTATTAGATAGGAAGCTGAGAAAGGAAAGAAGAAAGATAAGGCTGATAAAATGTGACTAGGATTTTGACTGACTGACCAGGGGGACACGGTGTCACCATCTGCTGAGACAAATCAGTAGAGAAAGATGTACAGAACACATGTCATCACCAGACGTGCACACATAACTTTCTTCTGGGTGGGGCAGCTGCCACCCCACATGATACATTCCAAATACAAAAGGGTTGAAATCAGACATTCTCTCCCCATAGAATTAAATTAGAAATCAGTAACAGAAGGGAGCTTGAGGAATTCACAAATAAACTAGACAATCAAAAAAAGAAGGACGAATGTAGAAATCACAATGGAAATTAGAAAGTGTCTCAGTATGAGTGAAAATGAAACAACACACTAAAACTTACGGGACACAGATAAAGCAGTGCTGCCAGTGAAACTGAATGATGTAGATGTTGATAAACTACAGCTCTCTCCTGCCACTTAGCCTCTGGGTGTCAGTTACAGGACAGAGGGAATTACTGTCTCCTAGGGCCTAGAAGCTTTGCTGCATTTTTTAAAAAGTTCTGTTTTGGGCAGCCCCCTGGTGGAGTTGGGGTGAAGGCAGTCCACACACATCCCAAGGTCTTAGGTTCTCATCCTGGGACTGGATTTAAAAACAAGATGAATAACTAAATAAAATAAAGTGCTTCTTACTCCTCTCTCCTCCTGTCTGCTTACTGACTTTCATTCCTGCATCTTTCCTTTAACAAAAAACCACCTTTATTTATCTATTTATTTATTTATTTATTTTTAAGGAAAAGTACAGGCAGGAATGCAGGAAGGTAGGCAGGCAGGCAGAGGAAGAAACATTTCATTTTTCTTCAGTTTTTCACACTAGTTGCCTCCCCCTACTCAAACCAAGGTGTGGAAACTGATCCTTCAGAGGTGATTGACCTGCCTGCAGCGCCCCCCCAGGGCACCTGTTCTTGAATTCTTACTTCACCTTCATGCCACAGCAGCTGGCAGATGTAACAGAATGACTTATTAGGTGAAACGAGGCAATCTGATAACAGGAATTTATTCCCTACCAAAGCCTACAGCACTCCTGAAAAGTGAATCAGTATAAATTTGAAATTCCTGGCTAAGAATTGCTGTGCCCCCTCCCCCCACCCCAAGAGCTCTTCCAGTCAACGAAAATGTCTGATTCAGTTTACGAAAATGAGCAAAATATGTAGAAAGATGGGATAGGGTGTTTTAAATGTGCTTGAAATCAACACTGTTCCTTAGTGGTGATGTGATTGCTAATGGGGCAGCAGCACTGTGACAGACTCTGCGCTGGCCTGTGTGGGGTGGGAGGAAGATGGGCCTGTGCTTTGGGTGGAAGATGTTTCCTGCACTGTTGGGAGGGCATGATGGCAAAATGCATGCGTTTTCAGCACAAGCATTACTGGACAGTCTTGTCTGAAGACTGCCTAGGTGTGGGGAGGGAGCCACAGGTGGGGGGGTCCAGTCACTGCCTGCTGGGGGGCAGGGGGAGGACCTGGGGAAAGGGGCAGGGGATGGGGCGGAGCTGGAGGACGGGGAAGGGGGTGGACGCTGGCTTTACCTGGTGATCAGAACGTGGTATACACAGATGAGGGGCTCTAACTGCATATGCAGGGGAAACCTATGTTATAGACTAATCTTACAGTAGCAAAATTTAACAATGTAAAGAAACACTTTCAACAGTGAACAGGAAAGGGTGCCTCAGACTTGAAGACATTACAGCCCCTCAGTCTTTGGGGGTGAGTAGAAGGGGGAGGGGAGAAGGGCCTGGAGGAGAACGTTTCACTTAATCTTTTACTGCTTGCTTTTTCAAAGTATTAGCGTCTTCCATTAAAAATAATTTTAGTGGAAACTAACAGAAGTGCATGTTACAAAAACAATTGGAGATATTCACCGTTACTTACATCCTAATCACAGAGCAACCAAAATTCCCTAGTTTTTTCCCTCTAACAAGAAGCAGCCCTCTGTACCTGGAGATGAAATACAAGCCGTTACCTCAACTCTGGTTAATTGGCTCATTACAAGGGATTTCAGAGAGGAATTTCAGGTGCCACCTCCCAGCGCTCCTATGAATAAACATTTGCCGCAAGCAGTTGGGGCGGGGCCTCGGCGGGGGCGGGGCCTCGGCGGGGGCGGGGCGGCCTCCGTGTAGATAAAGATGTTAAAGGTGAGTGGCGGGGAAGGGTAACTTCAGACCAGGTGAGTTTCTACCAATCAAAGCTCAGAAAAAATAATGGAGAAACCACAAGGAAAGATTGAGCACCGCTGTCTCCATCCTTTCTCAGGTGACTGACCACAACCCAATTAGATGTCGGTGAACAGAATCATAAACAAAGAGTTATACGTGTCCCCACTTTCCAGAGTTGAAAGCTGTTGTCAAGTTGAAGCTCTCCGTGTTTTAGGAAAAGGCATCTGAGTGCCCCCCTGATAGGGCTCCAGCTTTCCGGGGGCACCCAGAGTGGGGGCTGGTCATGCCCAGGAAGACAAGTAGTGGAGAGCGAGAGGGGGTGACCGGGAGGCGCCGGCAGAGCTGCCCCTGGGCCGCAGGGGGAGGACTTGAGTCCAGAGCAGGGGGGGTTGCCGCTGGAGTCTTCTTCGGAGGATGGGGGCTCCCAGCTTTCACGAAGCCCCGCCGTCCTCCCGACCCTCCTCTGCAGTGACCGCAGCGACCCAGAGGCGAGGGTCACTGGGCACAGAGCCCATCAGACCCGGCGTGACCACTACATCAACGATAGATCTGCCCCCAACGACCTCAAAGTCAGTGGACTCGCCCTGACTCAGTTTCCTCAGGATGAAGCAGACAACGCTCTCAGGGTCAGACAGCTTTCAGCATATGGGAGATGTTACCTCCAGAGCACGCCGGGCCCCACAAGCCTGATGGGCGCTGCGACTCCCCTCTCTCTAGACTAGATGCTGGAGAGAGCACCTGCCTCCCTAAACATCCGACAACCATGCGGCTGAGAGGGGACAACTCGCTGGTCGATCGGGTCCTCCGTCCCCAGGCTCTGGCCAGGCTGGAGGGACACAGGGAGGGCGGGCACAATGGAGAAGCGGCGAAGGGCGTGGGGCAGAGACACTCACCTTCCCTCCGTCTCGCAGACCAGATCCCGCTCCATCTGCCCCAGCCACCGAAGGAGGCTCTTTGGGGAATCGGGCTGCTGACGTCGCCGCTGCCCATTGGCTGCTCCCAGACCCACGTGACGTGCAGTGGCTGCTCCGGGTGGAAAAGCAGCCTGGCACCTGGCACACCTGCCAGGGACCACAGCCTTCACCTGCCTGTGCCAGAGCAGTCATTCATGCGCATGCACATGTGCGTCTGTGTGTGCGCCGTTTGCACGCGCGTGTATGCATGAGCGTGTGTGCTGGGCGTGAAACGGATAGTGCTTGCACGGGTCTGCGGGGTCCTCGTCTCCAGCGAGTAAGGTCTCGGGGCTGCGGAGAAACCCAATCAGCCAGACGGGAAGCCCCTCTGGGGAGAGACGGGGAGGCTCCTGAGCTGGGAGCACCCGACTTCGGGGCTGTGGGGTTCCCGTGTATGCCAGTGACAGACAGACCCACAAACTGAATCCGCAACGGGGGAGACTGACCGCTCTGTGCTCACGTAAGTGCGCCCCGGACACTGAGGCACCCCCGCTCCTCCGGCAGGCCTCACCCGCTCGTCTCTTCCCGCCACCCAGCCAGGCGCGGGGTCGCCTGGCCGGTGTGGCTTCTGTGCCTGCGCCCCTGCCCGTGGGGTGTGGGCTCCAGGCCCGCACCTCCTCAGGGAGGGCGACGCCTCGCCCGCTGGCCCTCCCGCCGTCAAGGACCCCCCAGTCGTTCCATGAACTGCACGCCCATTGCCAAGGAGACTGTGGCAGAGAGACACAGCCATCTGTGAATTCTACCACCACGTCCAACCCGACGTGAGTGAGGGAGCCCGGGGCCATGTTGTGGATTTCTGCTCTTCCTTTTTAGGTTCACACTGGCTTTACACACACACACACACACACACACACACTTAAGGTATCTTTTTGTTGACATAATGCTGGTTTATAACATTATATAGATTTGCAGCATACAGGTGTCCTACCTTTTCCATCAACATCTGCACTGAGCACATCATGTTCGCCACCAGAATTCTACTTTCTGTCCATCACAGAATTTTACCCGATGACTCACCTCCTCTATTCCCTTCTTTTTTCTTTTTAAGGAAAAGTGCAGGCAGGAAGGAAGGTGGAGACAGGCAGGCAGGGAGAGAGGGGGAAGAAACATCTTTATTCCATTTTTATTTAGTTGCTCACACTGGTTGCCTTCTCCTGGACAAGAACCCAGAGGTCGGTGGCCCGCTCCTTCAGAGGCGGGTGACCTAACCACTGCTCCACCAGGGGGTGTCAGAGTCCTAGGATTTTGCTGGATTTGAATGTCCGCCCTCAGCCCCTCACCACTGGAGGAACAGGGGAATTTAGGGCTGTACCCCCACAGGCTTTCGGTCTGAGAGACCGCTGAGGGCTCTGTCTGTGGGCCAACTGGCCATTTTCAAAGGCGAATGACTAGCTTTGGCTTTGCCTTTTGATTAGAGTCAGTGTGACATAGTGAATGGTGTCTCACTGAAACTGGTGTGAAACAGGAAAATCGGAGAGAAATAGAAAACTAGGCTTCTTGGCCCCTTCCTGTCAAAAATGTGCCCCAAAGCAGAAAGATAAGGCACCCTGGCCCCTGCTCTACTCGGGTGGCCGTCCCCCTTTCGCAGCCCACTCGGAGCATGACTGACGACTGCGTTCTGTCCCCGCCCGTCCTGTGAGGGCTGCACAGTCTCCGTCCTCTGGCCCCTGGCCCAGACTTGGTGAGTCTCAAAATCAGCTCATAGTCAGACTGACCCGGGACGCTGGCGCCCATTGGGGTTCTGGAATCTGGAGAAATCAAGGCCTGACTGTCACGTACCGCGCGTCAGTGTCCCTGTGACCCGCGTCCTGAGTCAAGTGCTGAGACTGAAGCTGGAGGTGACCGGTTGGCCCCTGTGGGGAGGGACACCCCCTTGTCACGCAGCTCCCAAGCTCGACTCCCCCTTAAAGCCCCTGCTGGCTCCACTCCGGGAGACTGAGGGCTTGAGAGTCAAATCTCCCGTCTCCATTTTCTGCAGAAAAGAAATGGACCCTGTCCTGTCTCCCGAGTCTGGTGCTCGGTTTTCATTGGGCACCGCTGCCCCGGAACTGGGGTTTCGTTAACACACACACTCACTCTCACACTCACTCTCACACTCACACACACTCACACTCACTCTCACACTCACTCACACACACACACACACTCTCACACTCACTCACACACTCGCCAGTAGTATTTCTTCCGTGGAGTCTGGTCTTCCAGAAAGCAAGTCATCGGCACTCAGGATTTTACCTGTTCTTTCCCAGTTCCTATGCTTTTCTCTGATTGCTTCCTAACAGCCAATTTAAATTTAACGCACTTAAAGTTCTTCATTTAATGAGTGGATACCTCCCACCCGATGTTAAGTGAGTGACTCAGATCACACCTGCCCCATCCTGACTCCGGAAACCCCTGGCCTGTGACGGGAGGTCACGGCAGGCCCCTGGGGTTGGGGAAGTGAAGTCTGGATGGGGGCCGGGACGGTAGGCATCAGGACACCTCCTTCCTCTGGTTCATGGATCTAGGAGATGCAGGTAGGGGAGACCCCGGGTCAGCAGGCCTGCCCTGCAGGCCAGGAGAACAAGTCTTAGAAACACCTGAGCAGCCCAGAAGTTCTCCACCTGCAGCAGAAGGTCTGTCTGGAGCAGAAGGCTCAGTCATCATCTGTAGCTGCTGAGCCAGGGCCTGCAAGCCGTTGGGACTCTGTTGGACGGGGACCCCCATCCAGGTTCCAGGAGGTCACCAGGGAGGGAGAGGTGGCCACTCGCAGAGGCTCCTGCGTCTAGAAATGGGTGAATCTGACCTGGAAGGGCTCTCCTTTCTACAATAGGCAAACTGCACGTGTTGAAGGCGTGTGGCTCTCCCTGAGTTCGCACACAGGGTGGCAGGGCTGTGGAGGCAGGCAGAGGCGCACAGCCTTCCCGGTCTGTCTGGAGCGGGGACCCCGTGTCCGTGCCCAGCTCTGTCCTCTGTGTCCCTGCCGTGTGAGCATGGAGCTCTGGAGCGAAGTCCACGGCACAGCAGCTTTAGGGGTGCAGATGCAGAGGCCCAACCAGTCCCGCGAGGGACCTGCTTCCTGGCCGCGGGGTCTCGGTCACTGGTCACGCAGACAAAGAGGAGCCGAGGACATGCCCAGGAGCGGGACGAGCAGCCGAGGTGAGCTGGCTGGCCGGTCGGTGGGGCGATCCCATGTGGACGGCAGGGAAGGGGCCGCGCTGCTGTGTCCGCAGCACCCACCGGCCGCACGACCGCCCCTCTCTCCTTTGGGGCCCCTCCTAGGCCAGAAGATTCCCTGCTCATTTGAAAGTGTGTCCCCTTCTTGTGTCCCCAGCTGCAGGGTGGTCTGGCTGCCCGGTCCCCCACAGTGGGGCTCAGCTCACTTTCCCGAAGTCTCTGTGGCCGGTCCCGGTCACCCTGCCCATCTCCTGTCCCATCGCAGGCATGTGTGGGGCCGTGGGGGCCTGCACGCATAGCTCCGGCCACCCCCACCCTCCCCACGCCGCCTCTGCACTCACCTGCGGGTGAAAGCACCCCGTTCAAGCCCCAGCACGCGGTCAAGCCCCGGCTGGGCCTGGGCTTGCGCACAACCGGCGTCGGTACCTCAGGCCGAGCTCCTGCCCAGCTTGCCCAGGGGCCGCCGGCTCAGCGATCACCCGCAAAGGGCGTCCGTCTGTGGGACGCCTGGCCCCATGGCTGGGCGGCCAGGTCGTTTGTCTCTCCTGTGCTTGCTTTGAGGGACAGCGCTCTTTAACGTGACCCCAGCGCACTGTGGGCGCGGGCGCTGGCATCTGTCCCCACACGTGGTCCAGCGGAGCCCCAGGGAGAAACTGTGACGGGAAGCGTCCTTCCGGCTGAGCCACAGCCCCGCACGGTTTAATCCTGCAACCCTGGTGCCGAGGACATCGTTCCCTCGTGCAGCCGACCCGCTTGGTTCCAGAAGCCGTGGGCACCCCCAGAGGAAGGCGAGCCCATCACATAGGCCCCGACGCCACCCCCTTTCCGTGTCTCTGAACTTACTGGTGTGCGAGCTTCCACCTGTGTGACTGTCACCTTCTGCGGCTTTCTGGGCCGGCTGCTTCAGGGAGAAGGTTCAGGGGCTCGCCCACCAGGACCCCGTTCACTTTCTGATGGTCACAGCTTTTGAGCCTGAAGGGCGCTGGCGCCCGCAGGTCAGCACCGGCTTCTGTGCTCGTTCCCTTGGGGGTGCGCTCGCCGCTGTCCGGCCACCCTCACACACTTCGTGATTCGCAAGTGCTTTAGACTCTCCCGTCCAGGTCAGGTCCCGGCCAGTATTCTCGTCCTGCATGTGACCACGCGCTCGGGAAGTGCCTGCTGGGCGGCGCTGCGTGAGAGCCGCGAGGCTGCCGGCTTCTTGTGGGACTGAGTCTCCTGAGCGCCCACGCACATCTGACCTGGCGCGAGGGAGGCGCTCGAGTCAGCGCGACCGTCACGGAGTCCTCTCTGGCGGTGGGACAGCGGGAAGCCCGCCATCCCGTGGCCGTGGGCGGCCCACCGGGCTCCAGGCCACGTCCACCCGTGAAGCCAGCAGTTCGGTGATGTGCACGGAGGGGCCGAAGCCGTGGCCGCGGCTGGTGACACTTTGCTGGATAATTGGAATTTGCTGAGAGCAGAACGCAAATGTTCTTTCATGCCGAAAAGAGATGCGTGTAGGGACGGTGGGTGTGCAGCCAAGAAGATGGGCCCTGCCGCATGCAGTGGGTCACAGAGCATCAGACCTCTCGCAGCCCACCCGCCAGCTGCACCGCCAGGCTTGGGCGCCTCTGGGAGGGGAGGGCTGTGCGGACCAGCTGCCAGGCGCTAGGTGATGGGTCAACGCTTTTCTTATTTTTTATAAAGGAAAGTTGCAGCAGGAATGAAGGTGAGCAGAGAGGCAGGAAGAGAGAGGAGGAAGAAGCATTTTATTTTATTATTAGTTCACACTGGTTGTTCCTCCTGGACCTGGGACTGTGTCCCTCAGAGACAACTGCTCCACCAGGGGCTGGAAAGGATGCTCGTGCCATCAGTCCCCTCCCTAGTCCCGGTGGGAGACACCAGAATGGGGATGGGCCAAGATTAGAAACAAAAATTAGCTTTTGTCTGGATCCCTGTTTAATTATCATCTTTCTCCTGTCTCCCTGTCTCATTCTGCCTGTTCTCTTGTCTCAGGCTCAGAGCAGACGTGTGTGCAGTCGTGAGAAAGGAGCTGGAGAAGCGCGAAGGGGCCGTCCCTGAGGGTCAGGTGCAGGTGGGACGTCAGTGACCCTGAAGACAGGTGGTGGAACAGCCGACCCTCAGCGTGGCCCCGGGACACTCTCCTGCGCAGCCTTCAGGGTCCTGGCCTGATGCCGGTGCCCCGATCACGGGACTGAAGAGCCTTCACCTCCAGCCAGAGAGCACTTCCGGGCTCGATGCGGCTTGGGACCCCCGCCCTCGCTGGCTTTGCCGTAGTTTCTTGTCTGTCCCAGTGTGATGTTTGACATTCTCGAGCATCTTAAGAGGATTTAATAAAGTAAAGGATGTAAAATAGCTTGAGGAACCCTAAAGGCTTGTTCCTCGTGGTTGAGAAATGGGGCAGATGTGATTACAATCCCATATTGATTACAATTCCATATTGACTAATTCCATACTCATAATAATTCATTATTTATAAAAACTCCACATTTATTACAATCCCATATTGATTACAATTCCACATTGACTGTAATTCCATACTCATAATAATTCATTTATAAAAACTCCACATTTATTATAATTCCGTATTGATTATAATTCCATACTTACCAATTCCATACTGGTAATTCCATCCTTATTACGAGTCCACATTATGACTCCACGCTGGTTCTAACCGCGCACTGGTGGGACTGTGTGGAAGCAGCCGGTGGGCCCCAGCCCTCCCAAAGGACCCGCTTCTGCCTTCGGCTTCTAGCTCTGCTCTGTGGCCGGGCGGCATCCACACGGTCGCACCCGCGGACGCTCTGCGGACATGGCGGTGTCCCCGGACCCGAAGCCGGCGATGGCGCATGGGAACGTTGGGGAGGTGCCGAGTGGCTGTCATCTGGCCTCTCCTGTCCCCGAGCCCCGCCTCCCTCTCCAGCCCTCCCCGACCCCCCCGACCTGCGGCCTGAAAAGCCGCTCACATTGGAAGGCGTTGAAGCACCTCCGTGAGGAAGAGCAGAGCAGAGCCGGGCTGGGCGCCAGGTCACGGGATCACATCGGACCTCACACCACGGTCACCGGCCAGCGGGTGGGGGCAGATTTCTTCGGTCAACATGACATTCCCTAGCAACAAATTGCCTTTCAAGATTGTATAAAACACCTTAAAATATAAGACTTTATTGCTTAAAATGTCATCAAGAGGATAAAAATGTGCCCTTGACCACCTGGTGGCGGCGTACCCAAGGTCACAAGGTAAAACACACATCACAGAGAGCACCTGGCCGGGGCAGGGACGGCAGGCTCCTGCCGGCCGTGGGATTGGTGCCCTGGGTGCGCGGGGCCCGGGTCAGGTTCCAGGTCCTGCTCCACTTCAGTCCCCGGTGATTATCAAGTCGGGGTTCTCTCCTCCTCCATCAGAAGTCTCTGGGTTTCCTCATCAAATTCAGCCTCTCGCAGCCTGGCGAACCATCAGCAGGGCATCCTATTTCATTCCCACCTCTGCTTTTCCTTCTCCGCAGCTCCTGTCCTCTCGACCCTCCCCAGGAAGGGCATTCCTGTCACAGGCGGCTGGTAAGCGCGACACCCGGCTCTCAAAACGGAAGCCTGGTTTGCAGCTCTGCCCGCTTCCGGGGCGCAGATTCTGCAACCACGGCCGGTTCCAGCTGCCCCGGCCACTCCCGAGCATGGTGTCGGAAGAGCTGTGCACGAGGGTCTCGCCTGTCCCCACGTCGCCGACAGAAGTGCTGTCCTGTGCACGGAAATCCTAGGACACCAGGGGCGGGGACGGAGCAGGAGCAGCAGAAGCGGGAGGTGGAAACGGTTTAAACAGCCCTGAAGGTAAGTGCGAGTGGTGGGCACCTGCCTGTCCGGGAGACACTACCGACCCGTGTGTGACCGGAGCCCCAGGCTGGCTCGGGGGACCAAGGCCACGCAGCCAGAACCTGGAGTCAGACAGGTCACAGATGTCCCCACGGCGTGTGTTGTCACAGCGTCAAAAGCAAGACTAAGGGCCTGTGTCCGCTCCTGGCGGATCCCGGGTCTGCGGCCTCTGCCGGCGCCTGTCCACTCACAGTGGCTGGAAGAAGCGCCTGACCGCGGGGGCTCAGGGTGGAGCCGACGGGAGGCGCCCACCCTCGACCAACCGCCACCCTTAGGTCACTGCTTCACTCTTCCCTACGCACCAGCGGCGGCGCTGGGCAGGGAGAGGACGGACAGGCGGGCGGGAAGGCAGACCCCCCACGCCCACGAGTGGAGGGCAGGTGGCCCCCGCGCCCTGCGCTCGACGTCCCGCGGGAAGAAGGGCACCGGCATCCGGAGCCAGACACTGGGAGCGAAACTCCATCTTGTGGGTGACAGACGGGAGGCTCATGGGCCTGGAGCCTGGTTACCTCGCTGTTAGAGTTGCCTCTTCTGCAAATAAACGGCCTGGCAGCTACCTGTGCCGTCGTCGCCCTCATGGGAGGGCGACCCGGGCAGGGAAAGTGACTGCGAGCAGGTGCCTGGACTCGCTCCTCTCGGTCACACAGCTGCCAAGAGTGAGCATCACAGTCGCCCTTAGCGAGGTGCAGCCAGACACGTGTAAACTAGATGATGCACACTTTGTATTATAATTATAGGTATGACTGCACATCAATATATCGGAAATATAAATATACGTATGTGCAATATAAATAGAATCTAAATATATTATACGTATGTATGAATATAAATGTAATTGCATTTATATATAATACAATTACACACATTATGTCTATTTAATTAGGTAATTGTTAATTAGATCTTATAAGTATATACTAGGCCCTAGTCTTAGATTTGATTATAATGATCTAATCTCTACTATAAATATAAATCATTCGGAATTAGTTTAATGCAGAACAAAGAATGAGACACGGGCGCCCCCTGGTGGAGCGCGCAGGCCCCTGTCGGGAAACAACCAGCGCCAACAACTAAATAAAGTAAAATGAAGACGAGTCCTTCGCCTAAAAAGCCGGCGCTTGGCCCCACGCTGACTCCACAGCTCGCGCACGGTGACCGCACTGTGGTTCCGGTTCAGGGCCCGGGTCCCCAAGATCCCGTGGAGATTCCCCAACTCACGGGCCTTGAACTGCAGCTGGGTGGCAGGTAGGACTTCACAGAGCAATCGGGTTAAAGCGGGGTCCCTCGTGTGGGCCCTGACCCCCACCGGTGTCTTCTAAGAAGAGGGGTTGGACACAGACACAGGGACGCCTGGGGCATCAGGAGGGGACAGTCTGGGGGCCCAGGAGCGAGGCCTGGGGAGGCCGGCCCTGAGACGGCTGCAGCTCGGGCACGCGGCCCCCAGAGCTGGGACCGCTGCCCATGGTCACGGTCTCTGTGCTGACCCCTGGACACGGCAGCCAGCCAGGCGGCCGGAGAGATGGAACAGACGTGCCGCTACGGGGCCTCCCCGTCCCGCGGTCCACCACTCCCTGGCTTTCGCCCCGTGGGGACAGCCGGTCCTGCGAGGACACCCGACTCTGCAGGCGGCAGCTGGGGTGAGACAGCGCCTCGCACAGCAGCCACGTAGGACACGAAAGGGCCCAGCGCGCCCTGGGTCATCCCTGAGGACAGCGAGCCTCCCGCAGAGACTGAGGGCCGGCTGTCCCCGTCCCCTGCCGGGCAGTGACACTCACACACATAGGCCCCGGGACGCCCCTCCTGCGTCCGTGGCCTCATGCCTCCGAATTCTAGGCTGGTTTCCAAAACTTGGTCGCATCTCACAGTTTTTATTCTTGGCGTGTTTCCTCGTAACTCCTTTCTGATGCAGATGGTGTCTGGGGCGTGAGGCCTAAAGGAACTTGATTGGACTCATCGATTCTGATCACTTAGCTACAGATTGAAATTTTTTTCTATGGACACTTCCATGTCAGGTTTCACTTCCTTCCTGATTTTTTGTTTTTAAAGACTGCAGGTTTCGTCGTCTTCTTAATTGCCGGTGCAAGCATTTATGGGGTGACGCCCATGAGAAGTGGGTCACGCCAGCATTCTCACCTCCAAAGACATCAGAGAGAAAGCGTCTTTTCTGTCACTAACCACGTGCTGGCTTCAGATTTTAAACTTTCTTAATCAGCTGCGAGTTCTCCAGAGTTTTAATATGAGCTTGAAGTCAACGCTCGCTCTGTATTTTAGACGACAGTGATTGTTCTTTCTCATTGTGAGGCGGCTCAGTTACATGGACCTTTTCCTAAAGGGGACTTACCCTGTTAGGAGAAATCGATTTAGTCATGTTTTTTCTGATGACGTCTTGGCTCGTTTTCTCTGCCGCCATGTGCTTGATTCCATGAATGACACTGACGTGCAGACCGTCATTCTCTCCTTATTCTTAGTGTCGTCTGGTCTCAGGAGCAGACAAGCAAAGCTACCCTTTGTTCTCCATCTTTTCCCTCCGGAATTGTTTCTGCCTGAGGACGTTCTTTAGAATTATCTTCAGTGATGGTGATTGTGGGAACTTTTTTGAAACTACATTTAAAAAACATTGTCCTCATTCCTGATTTTTAAAACTTACTCCTGAGTATTTTTTTTTTAAGAGAGAAAGGGAGAGGAGGAAGAAGCATCTTTAAGGAAAGAAGGAAGAAATCGATGCATTTCTTTAGTTGGCCGTTTGGACTTTCACGCCGGCCCGGGGTCTGGAACCTGGGCCCTCGGCGGAGCGTGGTCCGCACAGCAGCGTCCCAGCTGCCTGAGCCACACAGGCACGCCCTGGCTTCTCTCGGCTGCAGTATTTGCAGTTGCCATTCTGCTTTCTCTCCTTCTTCCCCCAGCTCTTTCTGCCCCTTGTTTTGCTGGTGTGGCTTCTCCTGGCCCCCAGCCCCAGCCTTCAGGGTTTAAGAGCATCTGTCTATTTGGAATTTTCTGTTTTTACTACTAGTTCTCCCACGAGGGACAAATAGGGATGCCTGTGTCTATAGCCTGGATGCTTTCATCAGTTATGGAAGAATTTTAGCCATTATGTCTTCAAATATTTTCCTTCCTGGGAGTCTCATGAAGCTCTTCAGAACACCCCGCTATGTACTTAGTCTCAGACTCTCTCCTCCATGTGATCTCTCTCTCCCTGCCGCTTCTGTGTAATGACGGCCTGCAGATAACTCTGCTACTTCTCTCTCCATGTCGAGTCTACGGGTCAACCCCTCCGGCAATTATATTCTGTTAATTCTGTAATTATATATAATATACTTATTTATAACATGATTCTGGTCATTCTATTTCTGTCAATTATATCGACAGCGTCCCCACCCTCCATCTGCTGATTTTACTTAGGGCCCTTTCCCCCTCAGTTGCTGATGCTTTTTCATTTTCTGTAAACACAGAAGTGTGATTGTTTATACAGTAAGTTTGGTCGCTCCACTTCTCAGGTTTGGTGTGTGTTTTGCCTCCTTTTTACTCCTTTTTGAGGTTATTGTAACTGTGTCATGTTTGTTGACCTTGAAAGATCATCTCAGAGATAATCTGAGGCCAAAGGTGACGTCACCCTATTTTAATGTCCACTTGCTGTTTTTAGGTGTCAAGAGGCAGTGCTACTTTCCGGTCACTTTTCAATGGACTCCAGGTGCTCTTCCTTTAATCCACCACATGGGCTCCTTCTGGCTTCGCTTCCAAGATGTTTCTGATACTTCACAGGCGTTTGGCGTCTCCGTGGTTTCCCTTCAAACGTGGAGCCAGACGCCCTGAGTCAGCATCACCGACCAAGATGGCAGCCAGCTCTGAACTCACTTATTTCCAGCTCGTTCGAACGGAGAATCACCTTCTCCAGCGCGAGACTCCTGATGGGTGGGCCCCGAAGCGCCCCAGCACCTTCACGCCCCGGGCGTCCTGCACGTGGACCCCTGAGTAGAGAGCGCTCTGTGGCCTTGGGTTCTCATTCAGGTCTCTGTCCAAGAGGCACTTCCACAGAGACGGCGCCCCAGGCTCCTCACTGAGAGCCGGGCAGGGTGGCTGTGACTGAGGGTTCTCTTTCCTCGGCTCCCCCGTCGCCTCTGGCTGCCACCACCCGGGACAGACCAGCCCCAGAGACAGGAGGGAAAACTTGCGAGCAACTGTCCTGGTTTTCAAGAAATGAAACGTCATTGGCAGCCACCCAGCGCCTGGCTTATGCCATTTCCAGCTTGGAGGTGTGTTTTCAGGGAGAACAAGAAATGGGACTGGACTTGCTCTATCCCATGTCTGAAAATTAAACAGTAGATCTGAAACTCCAGTTCAAGAATTAAAGTGGCTCAAAGTCTTAGAAGAAAACAAAGTCAATTTCCACGAGCTTCCTGAAGGTCATGGCTTCTTAGCTCGGATACCCAAAGCACAAGAGGCAAAGAAGGAAAATCTCCTGCTTCGCCTAAATGAAGCTCTGGTGTTCCATCAGGTTTCCATAAGAAAGTACACAGACAACTCACAAATGGGAGGAAATATTTGCAAATCACGTATCTTGTGTGTAAGTCGCATCCACAATATCTTGAAGCTCGACATCAGCGCTAGTTCCAGAGAAGAAGTACGGCTGGTCAGTGAGACACAAGAAGACGCTCAGCCTCTCTAGTCGCCCAGAAAACGCTGGTCACAGTCGCAGCCAGCTGCCCCGTCCAGCACTGGTGTGACGGCCACCAGCAGAGGACAGCGCTTTTCGGGAGCGCATGGGGAAGTCAGAACGTTCGTCTGCAGCTGTGCGAGCGGAGAGGGCTCAGCCTCTGTGGGGAACAGCCTGGCGATCCCGCCGAGGCCGCACAGGGATCCCTGCGGCTCAGCAAACCGCTCCGACCTCCCTGCCTGAAGAGCTGGGGACTGGTTTAAACGGCAGCCATTCACGGGCTTAAGTTGTGAGCATTCGGAGCGGCATTATCACCACGACCACCCGAGGGCTCATCGGCAGGTGACTGGGTAAGGTTGGCGTGTTCGTCCGATTGGATACGACCCAGTCAGGAGAAGGACGCACTGACACATGGCACCCGCGGATGACGCTCGACAGCATTTTCAGGAAAAGCCACCGCTCGCGAGATCCCGTGGTCGACAAGATGTCCAGAAGCAGAGTCGTGTTGCTGGGGAGATGGTGGGATGACGAGTGAGTGCTGAAGGGTGAGGGCTGTCTCTTTGAGGTGACGAAATGCTCCAAACCTAGAGAGATGTGATGCTCACACCTCTGTGAACACACACTGAGACCCCGGAACTGTGTTCAAGGCTGCCTCCCGCGGCTTGTGGATTCTGTCTGGGTACAACTTTTCTGTGGGCTTGGTCGACGGGCCCTAGAGAAATGACAGATGAGGACATGAATGGGGAAGAACATCAAGGGTACGTGTTAGGGGATCACCCTTACTTGGTTGATAAAGACATCGATGTGTGACACACACACAGATTCGTTCAGAGAGGCTAAGTGTTGGTGACCGAATTGTCATGCATTGAAAACGCGTCCCTCACGAGTGTCCAGTCACGACACGGGGCGTGTCTGCGGCCTCCTGTCGACTCCTGTGTCACCACTTTGAACTTTACAGAAACAGAGCAGAAGATTTGCCCCCGAGTTTGGCTCATTTTCATCAGGCATCCATGAACCGTGGAGGGAGGCTCCATGCCCCAAGGGCCTCGTTGCCACTTAGAGACGTTTACTCCCGTCTTTCCCATTCTCGAGGTCCCAGGAGGTCACGCTGGCAGTCCCTCTCTCTGGAATCCTCAGGCTCCGTGTCCCATGCGGGACATTCTAAACCCCAGACAAGGACTTCCAGATGACCAGGATTCAAGTTCCCTCATCTCTACCGTCTTCTCTCCCGCTGAGAATGGTCTGTGCTGGGCAAACCTAATGCATGTGTTTCTTGGAGTCGGAATCGTTATTCTACACCCTCCTCTTGGGATTCAGCAGGAAGCCTGATACCCATACAGACCCCAAATACTGGTGGACGCAGGTCCTCGAGTGCAGACGACTCTATGAAAGGAACCACAGGTGCAGGATCCATCAGAAGCTCCATGACTAATTATCTGAGTCAGAACCCAGCTTTGTCCTTTTATTGCTTGTGACCTTGAGACCCTCACTGCAGTGCAATGGGGACGCGAGAAGGGACGCAGAGAAGTGGGCTCTGGATGTGGACTCTGCTCCAGATGACAGCTTGTGGCGCATGTGGGTGGCCTTGCCTGGAAACCCGGAGACGGTTGTGACCTGCAGGGGACACTCGAGTCCCACTGGATCGCCAGCTTTCGGAGGCAGCAGCTGGGGTGCCGGGGCGGCTGCACAGGGTCACGAAAGCCGGCCCGTCCAGGCGGCTGGAGGCCACCTGGAGCTGTTGGAGGCTCTTGTTCACCGTGAGCACCGAGCAGACCTGGACCCAGTATATGAGGCTGTAACTGGACCTGCAGACAAGGAAATGTTTTCCACGGATAAATGTCCGCTCAGTCCCCTCAGCACAGAAGCACCACACGTTACCTCCCTGAGCACGAGGCCCCTGACCCGCCTGCCTCTCATCGGGGGAATAAGGTGAGTCACTGAGTTCGTGCTTCTTACCCAGGAGCGAGGTTGTCCTCTCTGCTGGGGACACTGGACATGCCTGGAAACTGTTGTGCTGTGACCACCCCGGAGGGGCACTGCTGCGTCCAGCGGGTAGAGACCAGGCACTGTGACAAGCAGGACAGCCACCCGGCAAGCAATGTCCCGACCCCGGAGCACAACCCCGGGCCCGAGGCTGAGGGGGCCCATGGACAGCGCAGGCCGGGGGGCTGCTCTGCCAGCCTGGACAAGTCCACTTACGCTCTGCCTGGACCTTGGTCACGTCCTGACGAGGTGGCTCATGCGCCATCTTTTTCCAGCTCCCTCACCTGTGCTATCAGAGTGGAATCTACTGCGTCTGGTTTCTATGAGCGTGGAGCTAAACGTTTTAAGATTTTTGAGAATAAATTTAAGTGGTAATTTTTAGTTGACAAATCAAGACAGAGTCTTGGGAAGAGTGCAAATATTAGTAAGTACTGGCCAGCTAATACTGGCGAAGCGGAGGGAACCCACCACACCTGGGCTCCCGCCTTCAACCGTCACGGCCCCGCACGCTGTGGCAGGTGACCTGCTGTCCTCCGACAAGGAGACCACTTCCGTGCAGAAAGAGGCTGGCCCTGTGGACAAGGTCATAAGAGCCATAAACTTGCCAGGACTCGAGCTCAGGTTTAGTTTCTGGGAAAGGTGAGATCCTGAGCACTATTCTCCATTAAAAATTCTCTCCCCAACACTACAAAATGGTTCCAGGGCGCACCCTGATGGCCCAGCAGTCCAGCGCCCCTGGGAGCAGCACCACACAAGGTCCCTGGTTCAAGACCTGGGGCTGGGGGAGCGACCAGTGCCAACAACTAAATAAAATAAAAGACTGCTGCCTCGCTCTCTTCCTGCCTGCCTGCTCGCCTTCATTCCTACTTGCACCTTTCCTTTTAAAAATATTACTAAAGACATACAGTATAGTGGCAGGTTATCAAATCAATACTCAAGATTGGTGGCATTTCCATATTCAAGCAATGAAGGAGCAGAAAGAGCAACGAACACAAACCCATTTCTCCTCCTCCCTTATTCAAAAGCTAAAATCCCTGGGAGCAAACATCACACAGGAAGTGAAAGACCAGTACACTGAAACCCACAGGACTTGGTTCAGAGAAAGAGGAGACACAATGAGATGGGAAGACATTCCACGCTCACGGACGGGAAGAACGGACACAGTTAAAACAGTCATCTCACTGAAAGCAACGTACAAATTCAATGCATCTCCTATCAAAATTCCAGGGACATTTCCCAAGGAAATAGAAGACATAAAACTAAACTTTTTATGAACACCGTAAGACTTTGAGTAACCAAAGCTATCTGTTGGGGGCAGAGAGTAGAGCAAGGACGGAGCTGGAGCTGGCAGGACATCAAGGCCACCAGGCCCAGAGCACCGGGTGAAGGCCACCACGTGAAAACACTGGGGAGTGTGTCTGTGACTGTGTGCCAGCCAAAGTAAGAGAGATACAGTTATGTAGTTAGAGAGCAAAGCAAATCCAACGTAATTGCAAACTTGCTTGCGTAAGCTGCCTGAAGCGATGCTCTGTGTGAGCTCAGTAAACAGGTGGAGGGCAGGGTGTTCAGAGCTCAGTCCATGAGGCTGCTGGCCCCCTGACCCCAGCTTTCTATCATCTCTCTTTCTCGAGTTTCTCAGTCTCCGGCGGTGGCTCCCTCGCGGCCCTGTTCCCAGACTTGATGCCGGCAGCTATCCTCAGGAAAAAAAGAAAAACAGAGGACTCTCACTCCCTGGCTTCAAGCGATATGACAAAGAACTGGTAACTAAACCAGCATGTTATTGGAGCAGGAACAGACACAGACCCAAGGAATGAAATCAAGACCCCAGGAGTAAAATGACAAGTAGTGGACCACTCATCTATGTCAGTGGAAGCAGCAGCATATAATGAAGGAAGCAATGTCTACTCAGCCAAGGGCACTGGGGATATTGGACACGCATGTGAGGGAAGAGAAACCCAGGTCATGCATGAGGTCCATACACTCAAATGAGCTCCAAGTGGAGGAAAAATTCCACCAACAAAACCCACATGGGGATGTGGACAGCAGGTGATGAGGTGAGAGAAAGGAAGTCGTGGGGTGGACTCACATGGAGCTGCTTCCGTTTCCCTCTTGGATGGAGGGTCACAGATTCCTCCAGCGAGAACAGTGCTTGAGGCAGCAGGCAGACACCACCAGGTCCAGGGAGTCGTAGACACAGGAGGTCACGTCCTGGAGGAAGCCCACGGCCCACTGTGCCCAAGTCTTCATTCTGCATCTGGAACAGACAGTAACGCAGTCCCGAGAAGTCGGCCGGTCCCCGAGCTGTCCGCCCTCACTCAGGCTCTCTGAAGACCGCCTCACCTCCTGCTGTTCCTCCTGGACCAAGTGGCATCCAAAATTCTACCCAACCTCTGCTGTTCATGTTCGTTTAAGAGGCCAAACACGCCAAACATGCCAAGTAAACCCAACTTGCCTTGACCTTCTTCAAGTGGCCGCCACCAGGGCCCCTGGGCCGCCCCCCACGCCGGAGTGGTCGGCGTGGCGCCTGAGAAAGTAGAACACGGCCACACAGGACTCCTGGACGCACAGGTGGAGGAAGGTGAAGGCATCCTTGTCACCTGATGGGCACTTCTGTGGCGCCTTCGGGTCCAGCAAGGTTGGGATGTCCAAGCCCGCGAGCCCGTTTCTCCAGAGACCCTCCGTGCTGAAGACGAGCATGTCGGTCCACATGCCCCCCGCAGCCAAGGAGCACAAGCCCTTCAGCTGACCGTGGCCTTGCGCATCTGGACCATGGGCGCCGCTGGGTGTGAACAGATTCAGCAGGAAGGTGGTGAAGACTGAGGAGGTGCTGCGGCAGCTGAGGGCCAGGCGTGCACCCCGCTCCAGCTCCTGCTTCAGGCGGGCGCCCACCGCCTGGCACAGCACGGGGACCGGCACAGGGGAGCAGCTGCTGGCCGCCTCAACCACACGCAGAGCCCGCTAGGCCCTGCTCTGGCCCTGAAACAGGCTGATGAATCAGAGTTTCATGTTCTCGCTGCAGCCCAGGAGCGTCTCCCACACGGGTCTCACCAGCCTGGCCTCTACCTCCTGGGAGGACATGGGGTTCACCACCCGGGGAGCAGGCTCTTCCTCAGCAAGCTGCTCAGGAGCGTCTGCACCGGCCGGGGCTGCATCCAGTCACCACTCAGGTCCGACTCAGGCCCGTCCCAGTCAGCCGTCAGGTCCTCCGCGCTGTCCACGACGAACAGGAGGCCGTCGGCCGGGAGGTGGTCTCCTCCAGCGGGCCGCCCTGCCAGTCTCTGCAGAGAAGTGCTCCAGACTGGTGTCCGCTGGCCACCGGAGCGGTGGCAGCAGAGGAGGCAAAGCGTCAGGTAGAGCAGCCGTCAGGCCAGGCCAGCATCAGCCTCATCAGGAACGTGGTCTTCCCGATGCCCTGCATCCCCCCAAGGCCCGCCGTCCGCGCCGGAGCTCTGGCTCCTTTAGGTGGAAACAGATGCTCCGAGCACTCCCGCTCCTTCGGCGTGGCTCTCTGCTGCAAAGCTCGCCCGTCGTGGGGAAGGAGTCTCGGGCCCACCTGGTGCGGAATTTCTCCTTTATGTGGGCTCCGTACGGCCTCTGGTGGCCTGAGTCAAGCACAGGGAGCCGAGTCAGCGGCGGACTCCGGAATGCAGACCGAGAGGCAAGCGCGGCGTCTTAAAACGGACACGCGTGTGGACAGAGCATTGGTGGACACGACCATCCGTCCGATCCACAGCCACACACGCGTACACCTCCCGCCTGCAACCTCGCGTCTCAGAACGTCCCTTCTCGGGACCTCAGACCGCCCAGCCGGCCGGAGCCGGTTTTGCAAACAAAACGCACAGAACAACCACGCTGCTCCTTCACGGGTGTCTGCGCTGCTTCCCGGTAGCAGGTGCGCTGTGATGGCATCGGCGCCTGGAGGCAGAAGGACAGATCTGTGCTCACGCTGGGAGGCGGCAGCCCTGCCGGACACACACAACGCGACGCGACGCGACGCGACGCAGCGCAGACCGGATATGCGCGCAGACGCGCACACATGTTTCGCAATCTCACGCACACGTGCGCGCACACCCCTGTGCACTGGAAAAGAGAGCATCACCTTCAAGCAAAGCCAGTTAGCTCATTTCTGCAAACCCGGAGCCGCGGGCAGAGGTTGACAGCACGAGGGACCCTCAGCGGGAGGCGGAGCCAGTCTGCGCACGCGTGGTGGAGAGGCCGGTGGCGGTCCGACTGGGGACCCCACGCCACAGAATGGGCACCTCCCTCCGGAGGGAGCCACAGAGCAAGTGCGCTGATGTCGCTCGAGTGTCCGTCCGGCGTTATTCTAGTGAGCGCTCTGCGCTTGAATCAAAATGCCCGAACAGGCCCACGACGCCTGCCCTTCCCAGACCAGCCTGCGGAGGCTTCAGGAGCTCACACCGTCATCCGCCTTCTCGTGGCCTGGACGTGACAGGGACATCCGCCCAGCAGTTTGGCTGCCAGTTCCCAAGACCGGGCGGGGGGTTCTGGGCTTTTCCATGACATCGTCCAGTCAGCTGCTTCGGCCAGGTTTCGAGAAGCTGTCAACCTGAGCCACCCCGTGCCGCCCGCGGCCACGTGGCTGCTGTACCAGTCACTCTCCTTACAGAGCCTTCCCACCTCTTCCTCCTAACACCACGGAGCCGGTGGTCAGTTCTCAGACTTATTTCTGGAAGCACCCTGGCCCTCGTCCAGCCTCTCTTCTTCAATCACGACAAGAAAGGCCAGAGTGAGGACAGGTCTATGCGGGGGACCCTACGTCTCCCAGAGGGCCAGTGGGGGCCACCCCACATGGACCACAGCCTCTGGAGCCCCTGACGCCTTCAGGGGGGCAAGTTCTCCTCCAGGCGCACCTATTGGTCCCAGGCAGAGGTGTCGCGCAGGGCAGCACGCAAGGCCCACCCACGTCTTAGCACGATGGCCACCGGGTCCATCTGCTCTCTGTGCACAGGGACACGGCTCCATCATCCACACTGACCTGCTGCAGGCGGACACAGGACAGGGCGACGAGCCAGCCCCATGCTCGAGCCCCTGCCCCACCGGTACCCACCTGTGATCTCCCTCCTCGCCCTCTCGCACAGATCCTCCCTCTCCATCCTTTGGAAGATGCCGAAGGTCACAGTCCATGCCAGCTCCTCCCCATACAGCCAGGTCAGCATGTCTGCAAGCTCTTCCCGAATCGCCCGCTTCAGCTCGGCCCACGGGATTGGCTTGAGTTGACATTTCAGCATCTCTTGCTTGAGGAGCTCCTTGAACTTCCAGAACTTGTCCTTCCGGAGTTCCTCCAGGTACCACATCAGGCAGAAGTCAGAAAAGAACGGGGAGGCCATCTCTCCAGGGCGGGTGCCGGTCTCCAGGGAGCAAAGGACCAGGAACGAGACGTGGACAGAATCTGTGAGAGACCGAGGGCAGTGCCAAATTATTCCCCATCAAGAGGCACAGACCAGTGGAACAGACCTGAATCACTGGAAACCGACCCACTCACACATAGTTCATCTATGACAAAGGAGCCAAAAGCATTCGTTGGAAAAAGGAGAGTCTCTACAACAAATGGTGCTAGGAAAACTGGACAGTCGCATGCAAAAGAATGAAGCTGGACCACTCTCTAACACCATTCACAAAAATTAACTCCAAAGGGACCAGAGACTTGGATATAAGACCAGAAACCATAACACTCTTGGAAGACAACACAGGAAAGACTTTCCATGACACCAGCCCTAGAGAGATCTTCGGGGAATCAACTCCAGCATCAAGGGAAACAAAAAGGAAAATAAACAGCTGGGACCACATCAAACTAAAAGCGAAAGAAAACATCACCAAAACATGAAGACAACTTACTAACTGGGAGAAATTATTTGCATTCGATTTCCAATGAAGGCTTAATATCTAAAATATGCAAAGAACTCATAAAACTCAACAACAGAAGAACAGACAATCCAATCAAAAAATGGGAGGAGGAGTTGGAGAGACACTTTTCTGAAGAGGACATACAGACGGCCAACAGGCACAGGAAAGTATGTTCCTACTCGCTGGCAATCAGGGAAATGCAAACTAAAAAGCAATGAGATATCACCTCACACCTGAAAAACTAGCTATTATTCGAAAGTCTGGAAAAAACACATGCTGGCGAGGATGTGGAGAAAAGGGAACACTTTTGCACCATTGATGGGAGTGCAAACTGGTGCAGCCCCGATGGAGAACAGCATGGAGGTTCCTCAAAAAACTGAAGATGGAAATCCCATAGGATCCCGTCATCCCACTTCTGGGCATCCACCCAAACGATACAAAAGCACCATCCGCAGAGATGTCTGCACCCCTGTGTTTACTGCAGCCCTGTTCACAACGGCTGAGAACTGGAAACCACCTAAGTGCCCAACATCAGATGCTGGATGAAGAAGACGTGGTCCATACACACAGTGGACACTGCACGGCCCTGAGAAGAGAGGAAACCCTGTCATGTGACTCCACATGGGTGGATCTAGAGGGGATGATGTGAAGGGAAACAAGTCAAAAGAAGAACGATAGAGAGCAGATGACCTCGCTCACAGGTGGAATGTGAACAGAGAAAACAAAGGAACAGAGGAAACAAAACCAACCCTGAAACATTTGCAGCAGAACTGAGGTTCCAACAGGGACTGGGGCGGGCGGGGGCACGTGGTGGTGGAGCCCCCTGGACACTGGGGAAGAAAACTTGGTGACGTGGTGGAGGCAGGGTGTGTGGACATATATCTAAGAAATGGGGAACCTCTACAGAGGAAGTTTATTCTAATGTGTAGAATATTTCTACAATAAAAACAAATTTTAAAAAGTCAACTGTGCGAGACAGCTGAGTCCGCGCGTGTTACTGCTCGTGTGGGCGAGCTGGGGGTGTCAGCAGCCATTCCTGAGACGCCCGTCCCAAGCACTCAGCACGAGAACAGTGGCGGAAACACAGGTCAGCATGTGTGAGAAATGACCCCCCCGGGATGGCATCTGATGGGGCCCGTGGGACACACCTCCTGAGCTGCGTCCCGCCTGAGTGCCCGGAAAGCTCTCCTGAGAATACTCAGGTCAATGCCTGCTGGAGAAGTGAGCCAGCATTTCCAGCAGCGGGGTGTGCTGTGATCATAGCTGGTGGATTCAATCGTCAGGCAAAGTATAGAAGTTGAGGACAAATAAGATCTCTATCGAACGCTTATACTACAGTCTTAACCTACATTCCCTGACTTGTCCTCAATATAGAAGCAGCCACGGTCTCACCGAAGGCGCATTTGTCCAGCCATTGGTGGAGAAGCCCTGTGCACAAGACAGCCAACTGATGTTTGACAAAAACACGAGGCAAAATGGACACTTTTTCAACAAATGGGCCTGGTAAGACGACATTCATATGCAAAAAAAAAAAAAAAAAACACCCAAAATTAACCACAAGAAAGATCTTACATCATAGAAGAAATTGTATTTAAATGGATTAGGGGGTCTGTCTGGAAAATGCAAAAACTAACAACCATCTGGAAGAAAACAGGGAAAATCTATCATGACTCGGCTTTGGTGAAGAGTCTTTAGATAGAAACTTAAAAGAGTGACCCATGAAAGAAGCAAAAGATCAATCGAACTTTCTGAAAATTGAAGATGTTCTGTCTGACAAGGACATTTGTTAGGAGATGGAAAGACAAGCCACAAGCTGGTGGAAAGTATCTGCGAATCTCGCATCTGATAAATGACTTGCATCCAGAATGGAGAAAGAACTCTGAGGAATGGAAAGACGAGAAAACAAGCAACGGAATAAAATGGGGTGAAAGATTTAACAGTCACCCAAGGGGGTCTACAGACAGCAAAGGTGAACACGAAAAGATACTTGACATCGTGCGTCACTGGAAAAAGAGGACAACAGTGAGACGACGCATGATACTCCTGAAAGACTACAAGGGTCTGTCCCCGGCTGGTGGGAATGCCAGGCGTCCGGCCGCCGAGGACGCTGTTTGAGAGTCTTAAACCACGGGACCAGGCCATCTTGCTCTCAGGCATTGCCCAGCTGCTCCGAAAACATTTTATCCACAAGAAAACCCCACGTGAACATGTGTGACAGCTTTGTGCCTAATGTCCCTCACCCAGAAGGAACCCACAGGTCCTTCGCGAGACGAGTGGATCAGCCCACGTGGGCTGTCCAGACCACGAAGCACTCGCCAGCCGTGGAGCTATAGATCCGTGCAGCGTGGCACCTGCGTCTCAAGTGTGTGAAGGACGCCGGTCTGAGACGGTCCGGGCTGCCTGAGTGCGCTTTTTGACATCTGGAGAAGCAAATCTCAATCAGCGGTCGCCTCGGGGTCCGGCTGGGAGTTTTCTGGAAGAGCGGCTGGGTTCTGCACGCCCCACAGTGCGGTGGTGGACTCGGGGCTCCGTGTCTGTCAGACCCCATCGAGCCCTCCAGCACCCAGGGAAGAACCAAGGGGCAAGCGGCGAGGGCACCTCCAGCAGGCGACTGGCAACCGGCAGCATTCAGCCGCGTTAGCCTTCATCGCCTTCCTCAGGTGCGACGGCAGCCCCTCCACCGCGCATGCGGCTGCGTTATGAAGCCACCTGGAGCCAAGGCGCCATGGGAGGGCAGGTCAGCGAAACACGGACGTGTCACACGCTCCAGAAGCTCTTGCAGGTAGAAGAGGGAGAAGGGGCGAGGGAAGGAATTCCCCAAGCATCGGAGGCGATGCTCGGAGACCGAAAACAAGTTTCCCCTGAGATTCCGAGTGTCAGGACCCAAGTGCAGCAACGAGTTGCAAAGAGAACGTGAAAGCTCAGTGGACAGAGTCTGAAGGCTGCTCGCGGGTCGCGGGGCTGTTAACTCCCCCTGCTTCACCGCGGTTGTGCGAGAGCATCTGGTTTTCAGGGCACAGGTCCTCAGGCGCCTGGGGAAGTGCGGGGACGCTGCCACGGGGCGGACAGCGCGGGAGGACGCCCATGTAAGCACACAAGGACCAAGTGAGGAAGATGAGCTTCCAGCCTCCAGGGACCACGAGCAAGGACAGCTGGTCGCTTCAGCGATGCTGAAGTCACCCTTCCATCTGCAGCTGCGTCAAAAACATGATGGGAAATGCAGAGCACGGCCTCCTTGAAAATGGGTGACTTCACACAACAGCCATTTATTGTCATTTGCTCCCGGAGGCTAGATGTCCCCAAACTGGAGGTGTCCCTGCTACCTGTGGGGATGGCTTTTTGTTTAACCAGGACTCGACTCTGGGGGCCCGGGCGGGGGGCCGTGCCGGGTTCACGGCCAAGTCTGCGCTCGTGGTCGCGTGAGCCTCCCCTCGTGTTCGTGTCCTGACGTGACGGCCTTCCAGGGGGGACCCAGCCCCTCCAGTCTGCCCTAATGGCACTTCCTGCCGCCTATGCTGAGTTCCGGGGGTGGGGCTGCAGCCTTTCGGGGGGCCACGTGGTGAATCGGAGGTGGACTCTTACAAGAAGGGTGTCCCCAGACCCCTTGTCTGTTTCCTGCAGTCCCTGCTGCACGTCCGCCTCCAGTCACTGTGCGTCGCAGGGACTCACCCCCCGCCACCTCCAGGAGCTCCGCTCCAACCGTCCCTCCGTGCGTGAGGGCCCGTCCTTCTCTCAGGTTCCGGCTCAGCCGAGAGGGCCTCACAGTGTGGACAGAACGGGGTCCCTCGTAGGGTGCCCCGTAGCCCGGCACACGAAGCAGCCCCTGGCCGGAGTCCCATGGGCGCTCAACGCGCGTGGGGTCAAAGAGAGGCTGCGAGAGAAGGACACAGGCACCCCTTCCAGTTGGGGAAGAAAGCAGGCAGGACGACGGGCAGAGATGGAGACTTCAAGTAACCAAGGGGACCCAGAGGGGAGCGAGCGCTGGCCACTGCCTGCTGACTCACCGCACTGGGCCTCCCTGTGGGCCCATAATGGGCAGCAGCCGGAGGGGGCAGAAGGCGGCCGTGGGGACCCAGGATTGGCCAAGGATTCGCCCCTCCCACTGGCTCGGGAGGGCTTTTGAAGACGAGACCTCAAGAAGAGATGAGGTTCTTTTTTTCCATCTCCCATCTCGGGCATGGGTCTGGCTCTGTCCCCGCTGTCCTGCCGAGTGGCTGACATTTCTGAGTTGGTTTCCAGGGCGGCTCCTCCCGTCTCTGCAAACTGGCTAACTCAGGAAGGGCGTGGCGCTTTGCTCATTGGATGCTCATGGACCCAGTGGACGAGGCTGCCCCTCTCCTGCAGACAGGCCTCCTTGAGCAATGCCAGTCCTGTCCGTTTTCTGTCACCTACATTGAATACACAAGAGGACCCACTGGCCATTAGCTCATGTGGGTGTGAGTCTGAGGAGCAGGGGTCAAGCTTTTCAGTGGGAGTCACCCCCTTCCTAAATAAGCCCGTTTGCAGAAACTGGAGGGGACGCCCTGGGACCCATGCAGTCAAGGGTGGGGGTCACGGTTTCATCATGACCTACAGTCCCTCCACCCCCGTCTGCTGCTCACCACGGGCGTCTCAGGTCCCCGGAGCTCCGGTGCGCTCGGAAATCCTTCTGTCCCGTCACAATTTTCTTCATCTCTACCAGACACCGTGAACGAAGCGTTGTCACTGTGATGTTTGTTGTCAAATGCATTATGCATAGAAAGGAGTATAGACACTGAGGGGAAATTCAAGGAATAAGCATGATCAGAGCACAAATATCTGGTCCCCCAGCCAAACAGAAATGCGCGTGGTCAGGACGCAGCAGGCGAGCCTGCCCAAGCCCGTGCGCAGCCTCTCCACCCTCCCGGTGCCCCGAGGAGTGACTTTTATCTTCATTGTCCCCTGGGCTGGCTTTTTTGTTTTTCCCGTCGGCAGCTGCTCCCCGAAAGGAGTTTCATTTTTCCCTGGTTTGGAATTCCAGCGAAGCAATGTTTCCACGCCCCGTGTCTCCGACTTGCCATTTGCTCCTGACATCTATCGGTGCTAAATTTGCTTCAGCCACGGGTTATTGGCTTCTTTTTTTACCACCTTTCCGCAATGAAGTACCTGAAAAACTCCAGGTACCAGTGATCGCTGTTTCTCAATGATGGTGATGGGAGAAAGGCTGGCGTCTTTAAATTTGACATCATGTATTTCATTTTAAAGTGGTACGAAGGGACATCATAGCGCAGCGTAGGCTTCAGACATGCGTCACACAGAGTCCGCGTGTGTGTCTGCTGCGGGAGGTTCCCCTCCAGTCCCCGGGTCTTCCTCTGCCAGAGAATTGGCGCCCTTACCCAGCGCGCCGAACCCGCCCCTCCGGTACCGCTCATTCGGTTTCCTTGATTTTGCTTCTCTCTGTTGGCGGAGCAGCGCCTCCTCATGGGGTGCAGTTCCGGATGCGCCTCAGGACAGGCGCACACCCGCAGGGAGCACACGTCAAGCTCACGGCCACCAGGCGGCCGTCACGGCCCAATCGCCCGCCCACCTGGCTCCCTGCCTCGCTGGCGCCCACGGGAGCCTGTCCTGCTTGCATGTGGGTCACCTCAGCGTGGTCCCTCCAGCTTCCACGCTGGCCCACAAAACGGGAGATGGTCAGACAGGAGACTCGGCCCCGGTCCCCGCTCTGGACGCCCCTGGGCAATCCTACAGGCTCACAGGTGCTGCCCTGTGACCTCGCTCTGCTGCTCCCTCGTGTTTTATTGACACCACATGGCCGGGACGCAGGTGGCTGTCCCCAGGCTCATGTCCGGCTCGGCCACGTGTCGTGGGACCGGTGCTCGGTGGTGGTTTCCCGGGGGCACTTTTCGACGTCTGTTCGTTGCCCGTGAGCGAAATGCTGTTTTCTTGTCTGCTTGTTTCTGGGGGTTTCTGTTTCCACTGCCTGCCGGGGTGCCATGACAGGGCTTCCTCTCTGCTCAGGGCCATGTGGTGTCCACTGTGCATATGGACCTCATCTTCTTCATCCATCATCTGACGTGGGCACTTAAGGAGTTTCCAGTTCTTTGCTATCACTTCCACATATATTTTCGAGCTATATTTTGATATAAAATTTCTGCTGGGATTTTGTTGACATATCACTGGCTGCAGACATCTGTCTGGGGAGCGGTAGGCTTCCTTCTAACTGCAGTCATCCCCACACCAGAACTTACTACTGCTGTTCATTCCTTCACTTTGCTAGCCGGCTATCAAGGAAAAAATGTGTCAATTTGTATTTTCCATTCTGATTATTTAAAGACATGTTAAATGTATAATTTTCCTGATTAGCAATATAAGTGTATGTTTTATCCATTAAGTCTGACGGTTTTCCATTAGATTCATTTCTACTTCCTTTATGTTTCCCTTGTCACCGGAGTCTTTTAAATTTCAAATTGTGTCTCATTGTATTTCTAGAAATGCAGAGAATCTTATATTCATCAACGCTGCTTTCTTAAAACATTTGGGAACGTTCGTTATTTTTCCAGCCGTTCTGAGATGCGGTTCTCAGGATGAAGGTCAGGCTGGTCACCGATCTACGCACGACCACACCAGCACTAAGCGAGCGCACAGCGGCCACGTCACAGATCCCTGCTCCTCTTGTGGGGAGAGCATTTCAGATCTGCTCTCTGAGTGCCTTCCAAGTGCGGGTCCCCCGTCCCAAAGTCGGGTTTCCTTCTTGGTCTTTGGGAGACTGGGAATGCACAGCGATTCTTCCATAAACACGAACGAACATTCCCGGACCCCTCCCCAAGTAACCTATCAAATCAAAACAAATCATACCATTCTGCGTTCAAATAGCGAAGGAAAACTCTAACCCGTGAATCCTACCAGTTTTTTATAGATTGGGAGGAAGGAGTTCCCACAGACAGATGTATGAGATAATTTCAAACCAGGATGCTTTCGCCTCCTTTCTGACCCAATTCTCTGTCCCGCCGAGCTGGCCAGGCTTTCAGAACGACATTGAAATAAGATCGGTGAGACGGACGGCATGTGTGTTTTGCATCTTAAGCATTTTTTGCTCATCCCTTTCCCATGACTGTGAGGTTTGGGATGCTTTGGGATTGCGTTGCTGGATTAAGGAAATTTCTTTCCCGATTTACAAAGATTCATCTAAGAGCATGACTGAATGGGAGCATCTCTATTAAGGCGATCACGTGTTTCTTCTTTAATCTGTTAGGTGGGAGCAGCTTTATTTGTGGGTCCCACTCATTGCGCGCCCCTGCTGATGACGAGGAATGCCGGTGGGGCCCCCAGGTGCGGGCGATGTGCAGCCCTGCTGCCCGGGGCCTCGTGGGGCATCGCAACGCCCGTGTCGCCGACACCCTGCAGCGCTGCTGGGTCCCTCGTCTCGGGAAGTTTCCCTGCCAGCTCCGCTGTAGACTGGATAGAATTCCTCTGGCATAGACTCTGGTATTCAGGGTTGTCTGACGTCCAGGTTCTCAGTGAAGTCTCTTCCTCACCAACTTAATTGTTTGGGGCCGGTTCTCAGCCTGATACCCCAGGAGCCCCCGGGGCCTCGTGATGCGTCTGATAACCAGCACCTCCGAGAAGGAGGCGGAGCAGCACAGGTGGGGCGGTTTCCCTCACCGTGGACCTGTTTGTCCCCAGGTTACATTAACCGGCAGCAGGGAGGGAAGGCCCGCATCTCAGGGTGGTCTCTTCCTCTGCTTCTGCAGCCTGGCCTTCGGGTCTGGCGCAGAAGTGTGGTGTCTGCCGGGTGAGTCCCCTTCTTGCCAGTTTGCTTCCTTTGCTTTAAACCTCTTTTCATTTGTCTTGTTACTGAAGTTCTCAAGTGTTTTATACTTTCTTTCTTTTTCAAGAAAGGGAGGAAGGGAGAGGAGGAAGAAGCTGGGAAGGAAGGAAGCAAGACACATCTGTGTTTTGTTGTTCGTTTTGCTTTTTCACCCGACTCCGGGAGTGGAACTCGAGTCTGCGGTGCGTGCGGTCGACACACCAGTGTCTCGGCCGCCTGCGCCACCAGGCAAACTGGTCAGATGGCTTCTCTCAGCCAGACGCGCATCCCGGGGCCCCAGAGGCCCCTCTGCGGGTGTGTCAGGTGCTCGGAAAGACGGGATGTGCCGCGTGGTCAGCGACACGGGCAGACCCAGGGGAAGGGGCCCCGTGAGATGAGTCAGACAGGAGGAGAAACAGGGTATTTCTCTCACGTGTGGCGCAGAGAGAAACCGAACAAACGTAACCCAATCGGGGGGCTTCCAGAGTACGGGGCAAATGAGTGGCTCCCAGTGGGAGACGTGCCTGGCAAACAGGTTTCAGTCACACGCTGGTGGGCAGAACGGGGCTTCGGAGCAAACGGGGGGTGCGGATCCTGACTGATGGCGACGCACACTGGAGACTGAGATGAAGCGACAAGGCCAGGGTCCTTCCCTGACCAAGTCCTCATGAGATCCAGACACTCCCCGAGGTCTGACTCTGGCTCTCGGTTTGGCTGCCCGCTGAGGCCCCTGGGAGAAGAGAAGGCAAGTCCCTGGTTCCAGCTGCTGAGTATCTGCTTACCAGGTGTTTTCTCCAGACCCCGGGGTCATGCGCACCATCCGGCAGTGGAAGAATGAGACCACCCAGTCGGTGCGTCGTGCGTGGAGACCAGCCCGCGCACTGGGAACCATCGACTCCAAAACGCGTCGAGAGCTCAGAGGCTGATAAAGCGAAAATGAGCGAGTCGTTGACACAAACGAAGACAAGAGCATTCTTCTTTAAAGTTTTAGCTACATGGCTGTGTGCGCTCAGACGCTGAAATGCTCCTCAGTCTGTGTCCGTTCCCGCCGCCCCCCCAGCCCCGCCCTGGGTCCCAGGACCGTCACCTCCTGAGCTCTCCCCACCCCGGCTGCCAGTGCCTTGTGTTCTGTGAGTTTCGTGGAGTTTGCTTGTTTGACTTCATTATAGTCCACAGATGAGTGAAACCATCCTGTCCTCCTTTTTCTTTCTGGCTAATTTCGCTTCGCATGAGCCCTTCCAGTTCCATCCAGGTTGTCGTCAAGGGCATAACCTCAGCTTTCACAGCAGCTGCGTGAATCCCACTGCCCACACAGCTTCTCCATCATCTGTGTGATGCGGGAATGGAGACGTAGGAACAGTGGACTCACTGGCAAAATCTGAAAGAGCCCAGGAGGGGATCTCAGCTCAGCGGCCCACGTCTAGGACACACCTCTGGATATCAGCTCACCTGGACGCACCCAGAGCCCCTGGCCCTCATACCTGTACAGAATCCATCTCACCTGAGTGACAGGCAGGCAGCTCAGGTCCCGCACACCCACACGTGCACATTCTTCCGATGTCACCTCACCTATTTATTTTTGCTTTTAATAAACTCGCTGCTTGTTCCTGACCCACCCTCTCTCCACGAATTCTTTCTGGAGGAAACTGCGTCTCCTCAGCGTGTCTCAGCTCCCTCCCCACCGCGTCATGTGGGCAGGCATTCAGGTTGTCCCCTTGTCTTGGCTGCTATGACCTGCGCTGTTATGAACACAGGGGTGCTGGTATATATTTTTTCTGAAAAGTGTTTTTTATCATTGTGTATGTGCCTAGAAGTGGGATTGCTGGATCAAATGGCTGCTGTAGCTTAATTTTTTTTTTTTTTTAAGGAATCTCTATACTGTTTTCCAAAGAGTTGGTCTAATTTACATTCCCACCCTGGAGAAGGAGGATTCCTTTTTCTCCACAGCCCCCTCCCCTCCAGCCAACATGTTATTTTCCACCTTTTTTGACATCGGCCAGTGTCACTGGCGTGAGGTGCCATCTCGTTGTGGTTTCTTTTGGCGTTTGCATGAACAGTGAGTGACAGAGCACTCTTCAGGCGTCTGTAGGCCGTCCGTGTCCTCCACAGAGGTGTGTATTTAGTTCTCCTCATTTTTCACATCATTTGCTTTTTTGTTATTGTGATGTGAGCTCAGTTCTTGTCTGAAGTACGTTGTGCGAATATCCTTTCCTCCTCGGTGGGTTGCCTTTGCTTTCGCGGTGACACCGCGCAGAAGCCTGTAAGTCTGGTGTCACCCCAGGTGCTCAGTTTCCCTTCAGTTTCTTTGGCCAGAGATGTCCCTGGTCTTACGTGCAGCTCTTTGACCCACGTTGAGTTAACTTTTGTGTGTGGTGCTAACGAGTAACCTAGTTTCATTATTTTGCAGATGTCTGTCCATTTCCCCAGCACCAATTGTTGAAGAGCCTTACCTTCCTCCCTCGTCTGTTCTTGGATTCTTGTTATAGATGAAATCTCCAGATAGATGTGACTTTATGACTTTACTTCTGGTCACTTTTTTTCCTGCATCCATTTTATTGACTGGTCTGTATGTCTGATTTTATTCTTATACCACACTGTTTTGATCACAACTTCTCTGTTTTATAGTTTGAAGTCAGGGCATGTGATTTTGTTGTTTTTCTTTTATTCTGAGGATAATTGTGGTTATTGGGGGTCTTTTGGGCTCCATACAAACTTCAGTATTGTTTGTTCAATTTACTTGAAAAGTGGCCCTAGAATTTTGGTGGATATTGCATTAAATCTATATATTACTTTGAGAATATGGTCATTTTAATAAAGTTAATTCTGCTAATCCATGAGCATGGATTACTCTTCCATTTCTTTGTGTCTTCTGTTTCTTTTGTGAAAGTCTCATAGTTTTCATTGCAGGGATCTTTCACCTCCTTTGTTTATTTCCAGGCATTTCATCTGTTTTGATACCATTGTGATTATGATTTCTTTATGCATTTCTATGTCCTCTAGCACACCGTTTGCATATAGGAATACTACTAATTTTTATCTAGTGAGTTTATATCCTGCATCTTCTCTGTATTCATTTATTGTGCAGGTTATTTTGGTGGAGTCTTTAGAATTTTCTAGGCATAATATTATGTAATGCAAACAATAATAGTCTTATTTTTCCTTTTTATATTTGTATTCCTTTAATGTGCTTTTCTTGCCCAATTCTTTAGGCCAGGATTTCCAGAATTGTGCTGAACAGCAGTGGAGAGAGTGGACACTCCTGCCCTGTTACAGATCTTAGGGAAAAGGCTCTCAGTGTTTCACCATTGAGTATGGTGTTGGCTGTGACTTGCATACATGGCTTTTACTGGGTTGCAATATGTGCTTTCTATTCCCATTTTGGCAAGATTTTTTTTCATACCTGGATGTTGAATCTTGTCACTTACTTTTTCTGCATCTATTGAGACAATCATAGAAGTTTTTATTTTCCCTTTGTTGGTGTGGTGTATTGTGTTGATTGATTTTGCAGCTGTTGAACCATCCTTGCATCCCTGGAATAATTCCACTTGGTCATGATGTGTAATTGTGAATGCGCTGTTGAATTCACTTTGCCAAGATTTTGTTGGGGACTTTCACATCTCTGTTTACCAGGGATATTGGTCTATAATTTTCGTTTTCGGTGCTGTCTTGGTCCGATTTTGGAATCGGGGTTATCTTAGCCTCATAGAATATAATAGGGGCTTTTCTCTCCTCTTCTCTTTTGTGTGAGGGTTTAAGGAGGTTGGGATTAGCTACTCTTTGAAAGGCAGCTAGAATTTGCTCGTGAAGCCGTCTATCCTGGGCTCGAATTTTGGGAGGCTTTGAATGACCGCTTCGATTTCTGCACTTGTGGTTGGTTCTTCAAAACAGAAGTTCTCAGTTGAAGTCTTTTTAATTCCTTAACAGTTTTTAATACTATCTATGCCCCAGTGGGACACTGCCTCCCATGATTCTCACCCCCATCTGCCTGCACTGATACGTCTTCATAATCACTTGACTTCTCCTTTCTCTCACCTACCAGACTCTTGTGAGCATGCATAGCATAGCTATTCAGAACTTCTGGTATCTGTTTCCAGCTGCCATATGTAATTTGTTGTTGGCTAATTTTTAGTCTATGTTGGCTAATTTTTTATTAGTAAAATTTATGACTTCTTTGGTTCACAAGGTCTAACTTCTTTTTTACCATCTTGCCCTTTTGTAGCCTATCTTAGTTGAATGATTCTATAGATAAACCTTTTTCTTCAAAATAATACAAATGGTACTAAGCTTATGTTTTTACTAAGCTCCAGTCACAATTTTCTCTAAAAATCTAATTCATTTATTTGGCGTTTGTGTGTGGAATGCTGGAAGGTTTGTGTGTTCCTTCAAGCTGCAGTCAGTTTTCTCTGCATCGTGTAATACACACACTGTTTCAAGGGGAATTGATGATGCATTTTTTTACATTGAAAATGTTGTCTTTGAACACAATTTCTAGTGCACATTTACCACAACTCTGAAGCTTAATGAAGACAATTGTCACAGTCCTTGTCTCAGAAAGAAAAGAGTTCAGGCAACAGTACAAGATGAT
Organism: Solenodon paradoxus; assembly: GCA_004363575.1. Taxonomy (NCBI): domain Eukaryota; kingdom Metazoa; phylum Chordata; class Mammalia; order Eulipotyphla; family Solenodontidae; genus Solenodon; species Solenodon paradoxus. The sequence goes on along the minus strand of RJWH01005016.1, from coordinate 40,878 downwards.
CAAAAAGCAGCTCAAATCAGACTCCAGGAATTTTTATGTCGACGTCAGATGCGTTGATGTCCCTGTATAGTTTAATCCTGATTCCATCTTTGCTTTCCAGGTTCCCTATTCCTTGGTCCCCATAGCCTTTCTAATTCTGACCCTGCTGGAGAAGCAAGATGGCTAAAGAGGAGCTGCCTGGCTTTGACCTATTGTGGTATTTCGAGATGCTCAGTAACAAGGAATTTCAGTGTTTGAAGGAGCTCCTGAGAGAAGAGTGTCTGGAGCTGGGGCTTCCTGAGGTCCCGAGGCTGCAACTCAGGAAAAGCAGAAAAGATCTGGTTGACCAGCTGGAAACCTCTTATGAGACACAGCATGTCTGGAACATGATGTTCAGAATCTTCCAGAAGCTCCATCGTGAAGATCTCTGCAAGAGGATCAACTTCAGACGAAAGAGTAAGTAGAAGGAAGGGATGGGAGCTTTCTAGGAAGCCTGATTGTTGGGATAAGTGACATCTCTGTTCCCAAAGAGCTGGTTTTCGGGTCTGGAAGTCACCTAAGGATCAGTGGTGGATGGAATCTGGGTCTTGTCCCCTCTTGTGACTTTCTGATTCTGTCACGATTTTCTTCCACAACACAAATGCAAACTGACTCTTAAGAAAGTAGCCAAAGACAGGGCTTCAGTTATAGTAGATTCCCAATGAGAGTTTGTCTAGAGCTATTAGAGCTAGTTAAAGACCTGTGTGGACCTCTGTGCAGATGGTGGAGAGTGGACACACCTGATACTCTACGAAGTACGTCCTGTGCATTGGTTCAGTCGTTACCAAATGTCCCCAGAACATATGTGATTATTTATCCCACTGGAAAGAAATGGAGTCTCTTAATAGGTGAAGAGAAATTGCCAGGACCATGAACCTAGTCTGAATCCCTTAGGGAGCAGAGCTAAGGCTTTCGCCAAACGTCCCTGATTCTAATTTGCAGGCTCTTTCCTCATCTCTTTTCCTCCACTGTGTTCTCCACCCAAAAAGACTTGGGTCCGGTCATGCAAATTTGCCACATAGTTGCCAGTGAGACATTTAAACAGATGTTGGGGTCAGTACTGTCCCCCAGCCCTGTCACCTTCTGAGACACCTTGTGACCTGTCTTACACAAAAAGAGTGCAGATGGTCTTTGGTCTTGGCCCAAAATAAATGATTTCATGTCCACAACTAATGGCTGTTGATTTTATTCATCATAGCAACATGTGCCAGAGTCACTGGGTCTTCTGATGTGAGTAAAGAAATCGGAGATCTGGAATGTTGGGTGCCTTCCTACCCTTAGTGGTGCCTTCTTACACCTAATGGTTGACGACTGCTTCCTATGAAAAGAAAATGATTGGTAATTCAAGCAAAACCATCATGTGGACCAGCTCCAGGTCCAGGGATGCCAGTGTTTAATCTCTGGCATAAAATGAGAGGACATGTCAGGTCTGCGCAGTAGAATCTGGAAAAAATAGAGAAACATGACAGGACTGTCACATTCACCCATCTGATTTGAAAGATGAAAGTTGTTTTGAATCCATCCTCCACACCTGCTCCCTAAGATGTTTACATATCTATATACATCGAGAGGGAGAGAGATGAGTGAGGGCGGTGGGGGGGAGATGCATAAAACTACATATTCAGAAACAGTAAGTTCAACTACATAGTAAAGAATATAAAATAATACCAAAATATGTAGGTGGGACTAGTCACCTGAAATCCTCCCCCAGATCTATAGCCTATGTCAGCAGCTGCAGCCTCCAGGAACCGTGTGGCAGGTATGTACACACTTGATTTTTGAGCCCATTTTATTGATGAATGTAAATTGTGGCCAGAGAGGCGATTGGGATGATTCTTAAAGGACCACAAACTCTTTGACACCCCTTTCTTCCACAAGAGGTAGGGACGATGTCACGTTTTCTTCCAACTGGCAGGGCATCACTGTTTTGACCAATAAGTGACCCTATTGACTTCTAAGGGGGTTGGGTCCCCCCTCTTGCTCCTGGAAGTGCAGGCTGTGCTGAGTGGTTCTGAGCGGCTCCAGCACCTGGAGGGAGCCCTGTGTGCAGGACAATGGGCATGAGGATGTCTTTCATCCGCTGAGAAAATGTTAAGTCATTCGTTCCTCAAATATTTCTTCTATATTTTCCTCTTTCTCTTCTGCTTTTGAAGCTGTCATTGTCTCCTTTTCATCGACGTGGTGCCTCCGAACTGATGGTCGTGGAGCCTGGAGAAATGGCTCCTCTGTGCCCCAATGAGGACTGTTTCATTGACCCAGTTTGCTGTTTCCCAATCCTCCTCCTGCTTGTTGTTCTTTTCTGTTAAACCGCTCCAGGGAATTCATGTCAACAGAGTGTATTTTAATTACAGAGCTTCTGTTTCTTTCCAGAATTTTCCTCTTTATGAAGATGCTCTCTGCTCACTCATCATGCCTCATTTTCCTCCAAAATTTAATTCCGTGTAATCAGCATTATACATAAAATATGTCTTATCAACCTTCATTATTACCAACCCCTGAATTCTTATTCCGAAACCTAGATATATGTGCTTCATTTCACTGCCTTTTTTGTTGTGATGGATTATGGTTTTCTATTTCTTTGAGTATTTTTTGAGAGTATGTCATATCAGTATCATGTATAAAAACAACAGAAAAACACTGTATCCCTGAAAGGACTTGTTCTTACCTCCACGGGGTGTTTGCGCTGCTCAGGTGAACTGACTAAGGCACCAGGTGACCGGTTTAGTCCCCTGAGGGTTCGGGGCACCTCTCTCTGGGGGCGCTGGGGTCCCGGGCGACTGGTTCCAGAAAGCATTCCTGAGCACTAGAGCGCAGTTTTAGAAGTTTATTAGAGAAAAGGGAGGAGAAAAAAAGCAGAAGCAGGAGATAGACTCCCGGGCAGGGAGGCTGTGAGACTACATTTACACTCTCCTCCAGCCTGAGCTCTGCTGATATGAGGGGAAGCTTTTAACATCAAAGACCAGGCCCTGGCTGCAGGTGGTTCCGGGTGAGCTAGGAAGAGAGAGATTTCTCGCTTTCATTCTGAAAGCCTCTGGTGCCAAAAGGAATTCCATGCCCTTTTGTGGGGCCATCCTATCAGGGACTCTCCATCCTCCCTCTGATGCCATGTTGATTCTGGAAGTTTGCAGAAATGCTGAGGCTGTAGATGTGGGCATCCCATCCTCACCCCCCACGTACCCATCGGTCCACAGGAGATTCAGGTTTGTCCACCCCTGTCGGCCCCGCCCCGTGGCTGCCCGGTGGCTGCGGGCGCAGCTGTTCGGATCTGCGGGTCTTCACTCTGTCATCAGATTCCTGCAGTGACAACTGTCTCAGGGCAGAGCCCTCCTCGGGGCTGTGCTCACCAAGGAAGGGCTCCTCTCTCACTCGCTCAGACTCACTGCTACACCCACAGCCCTTTGTTAACTTCACACTTTCTAATCCTTACGACTCACTGCCTGAAAAGAAAAAGCAAGTGTTAACAACTGAAGGCTGTATGAAAAACTGGAACCACAAGGGAAGACAGCAATAAGGTCTTTAGAAAAATGTTGATCGGGGTAACTTTGATTTTAGAAGAATAGACGCCCATAGTGCAGGCTCCCTGTGTCTCTGCATGAGAATACAGCCTGCCTGCCGCCAAGTTGCCAGCGGCCCACACCGTCCATGGGCCACCGGCCCTCGTTCCCGCCCACCCCTGACCCACTGGTAACTCAGGGCCGTCGAAGTCCAAGGGTTGGTTTTGCAAGAAATCAGTTATTTCTGAGGCCAAGGCACATACGAGGGAGAGGAAAGGGGTTCGTGGCGATGGGAAAGGCGTGTGCAGACCTAGGTGCACGGGTCACATGATTTGCTTCCACGGTTGCAGGCTGGGTTTATGCAATAAAACCCGAGGCCGGCAGGTCTCCTGCAGCGGCGGCGTCCACGAGCGCCGGTGCGTGGAGGTCCTGGGTGAGTTTCTTTTCGTTTCTGGAGCTCTCAGCTGTGTCCCGCCTCTCTCCTGCCCTGTGTTCACTAACGTAGGTAGCAAAGAAATTCACAAGCTTTTCATACTGAAAGATTCCCTTTTCCAATGGGACAAATGCCGCTATGAAAATGTGCATGACGAGTTCTACAAGGAGATGATAGTCGAGCTTTTCCGCGTCCTGGACGTGGAGAGTGACCCAACGGGACCCGCGTCTTGGCAGAACCGAAACATGTTCCTGGTGGGAGAGGAAGCTTCTGGAAAGACGATGGCGATCAAGGTGCTGGTGTTCGAGTGGACGAGGGGCACCATCTGGAAGGACGTGTTCTCCTACGTCGTGACCCTCACCTCCCATGAGATCAACCAGATGACGGAGGGCAGCTTGGCAGAGCTGGTCTCCAAGGGCTGGCCCGACTGCCAGGCCCCGGTGGCAGACATCCTGTCGGAGTCCCGGCAGCTGCTCTTTGTTCTCGAAGACGTGGATGATGTGGACGCCAGCTTCAACGTGGACGAGGCCGCCCTGTGCAGCGACAGCAGAAAGCGGGTCCCCGGGCCCGTGCTCGTGGCCAGCCTGCTGCAGAGGAAGCTGGCCCCCGGCGCCTCCTTCCTCATCTCCTCACGGCCGGGTCACAAGGCCGGCATCACGGCGCAGATGGAAGGCACGGAATGCCGGGTGGACATCCAGTTCTCGGGTGAAAAGAGGAAGAAATACTTCTCCTCCTTCTTCAAGGGCAGCGGGCTGGCCCAGAAGGCCCACACGCTGGTGCAGGAGAATGACTTGCTGGCGGATCTCTGCCAGGTGCCCGTCTTGTGCTGGGTGGCAGGCGTGGCCCTGAGCCAGCAGCTGGGCCTGCCGGGGGACGCGGCGCTCTCGTTCCGGACCCCCACCGACATCTTCGCTCGCTTCCTCGCCAGCACACTGCCGGTGGCGGCGGCCGGGACGGCGCCCCAGAGGCACCTGTTCCTCCTGGAGTCCCTGAGCCTGCTGGCTGTGGAGGGGCTCATGCACGATACTCTGCACTTCAGCGATGGGGACCTGGGGAGCGTGGGGCTGGCGAAGGCCGACGTCTCTGAGCTGCAGGCCCTGAACATCCTCCTGCCCAGCAGCAAGCGGAAAGACCACTACATGTTCGCACATGTGAAGATGCAGGAATTCTGTGCCGCTGTCGCCCATCTGATGACACTGACCGCGTGCGTCCTCCCCTCGGCTGGCCGGAAGCACCGAGACAGAAGAGAAAAGTACACGGACTTCAGCCCCGTGGTCACGTGTGTGCTTGGCCTCCTGAATGAGGAGAGGAGGAGGGTCCTGGAGACCGCCTTTGGGTGCCACCTGCAGGCGGAGGGCCTGCGGGGCTACTTTCTGCACAGAATGGCTTTCCTGGCTGGGACCCCCACGGCCATGGAGCAGCATGTGCCCCTGTTTGGCTGCCTCTTTGAGAATCAGGAGGAGGAGTTTGTGAGGCAGATCATGGACGCTTTTCGGGAAGTGACCATCTGTGTGCAGGAAAACAAGGAACTGATGGTCTCCTGCTACTGCCTGGAGCGCTGCGAGCCGCTGCAGAGACTCAGGCTGAGCATTCGGCGCGTCTTTGAAAAAGAGGAGCTGGCGCAGACGATGACGTTTGGGTGAGTCTTTTTTTTTTTTTTTAATTTAGCATTTCTTGAGTAACTTTCATTTAAAAAAGATAAGCCCATATGCACAGTTTCCCTGTCGCGCCAGCACATCGCACCCCATCCCCACTGTCCGCGGGACGCCCGCCAACACCCCGTCTCACTCAGACGCGGGGCGCAGGGGCGCGAAGCGAGGGACTCAGATTCCGAGCGCAGGGGGCAAAGCGAGGACTCAGATTCCGAGCGCAGGGGGCGAAGCGAGGACTCAGATTCCGAGTGCAGGGGGCGAAGCGAGGGACTCAGATTCCAAGCGCAGGGGGCAAAGCGAGGGCAGCCTGACAAAGCCAAGCCCGGACACCAACAACCGCCGGTCTTTTCAAAACCCAGTTACTTCTTGTTCCTGAGACCGGCCCATCCTTCTGGTGCTTGAGTCAGAGGCAAAGATCCTGAAGAGCTTGATTCCAGCCTCGTCTCTAAATGAGCCAGAGCTTAAAAAAAAAATCCCTGCTTTCCTTCAACCAGGGTTTCTGGTCTCACCGGCGGCAGGCCCGCTGGGCAGCCGGCCTGGGCTTGTCAGCGGTGTCTCCTCTGCCCCTAGAAACCTGGAAAGCTGCTCCCTGTCCCCATGGTGACAAATTAAATGCCCTCAGGCACAGCCAAAGGTCCAAGCGTGTCCTCCCTTGAGACCCACTGGTTTAACTGGAGCCCCCCCAGATCTGATGTGGGTCAGCGGAGACGGTTCTCACAGGTGCCCCGGGCATTCGCAACAGCACATGACTTGCAGCGTCCGCCGTCAGGGCTGGGTTTCCCAACGGCGACGTCCCCACGGCTCTCGGGATGTGGCACCTCGCCGGTCGACAGCCACCAGCTCCTCTGTGGGTGACGAGCGGTTTGCCGCACCCGACGGGAATGCATTCCTGCCGCCCCGTGTTAAGTCTGAGGCAGGTCACGGCTGCTCTCCGGAGACTTTAATAGCCGTGCGCCTCTCGAGTCACGGGAGGGGACGCATCTCTCATAAACGTCATTTCCTCCCTCCCTGCAGTAGAATGAGGAGCCTCGTCCACTGGAGAAACCTCTGCTCTCTGCTGCACACAAAGAAGCAGCTCCGGGAGCTAGAAATCTGTAACAGCTGCCTGGACAGCGTCTCGGAAAGAATTCTCTGCAAAGCCCTGACTCACCCCAGCTGCCACCTCCAGACACTCAAGTATGTGTGAGTTCACGGCCCCGGGGAACAGTGGGACTGGCTGCTGCTTCTCTGGCTCGGCCGCCGTGGGGGCAGAATCTGCAGTGACGTGGGGACCACCCGCTCTGGTCAGGAAACTGGGACGGGAATGAGGGAGACGAGTGGCTCCGCGGCAGGCGTGGCGTGGTCCCCGCATCCCCACTGCTGTTTTCTGAAAACAGAGAGCTGGACTCACATCCGGCTGAGGCATAGTTGTCCCTGTAAAAAGAAGCGGCCGCCCCTCTCTGGATATTGTCCACTGTGTTTCATGAAAGCAGAGAATCGGGAAAAGGTCTGGGGATGGACCTCTTCCTGTCACCATCCACACGCAGTGCAGATGAATTTAGAAAATTCAGAATTCGAACAGCAATCTTGTGCTGTGCTGATGACGCCTCCATGGGGGGGGGTGGTCGTGTGGCCGGACTGGGCCTTGTGACCCGACGCCCTTCAGCGGCAGCCTTCAGGAAACTCTGAGGTGATGAGCTTGTGTCCCTCACAAAGCCTGGTCTCCCCCGCAGGGGGCCATGGGAAGGGAGGGCGTGAGAGCCTCGCTGGGGCTTTGTGGGTTCCCTCATTACAGGTGGATATGAAAATAAAAGAGCAGGAACTGAAAGAAGTGAGTAGGGGAGAAAAAGAAAGAAGCCGCAGGTGGCCCCAAACAGCAGTCCTGTGAGGGAGCCAGTGGAGCAGCCGGGGGTCAGCATGCACCCTGGGGCCTCCAAGGTGTGGTCCCCTCCTTCCCAGCCCCAGGTCCCCGGGCCTTACAAAAAGCTGGCCCGGCCCATCTCACCTCCCTGCCTGGTCTTGCTGCCCATTAGAGCCGGCTTAGGGAGGACATGGGCAGGAAGGCGATGTTCCATGTTCCGGAAAATGAGCCTGGTCTCAACAGCCCTGGGGCCAATGACCAGCAGAGAAGAGTGTGAGGCCGTCATGGTTTTTGGACGACAGGTGCGGCAGGAGTGAAGGCCAGCAGGCAGGCAGGCAGGCAGGCAGGCAGGCGGGAGGAGAGACCCGGAGGAAGCATCTCCGTTTTTTCTTTGCTCATCTTGGCTGTTCCCCAGCCCCAGGTCTCGACCCCGGGACCTGGGGACGTGTGTGGACTCACCGCGGTGAGCCGAGCAGCTGGGCCCCCAGGACGTGCTGGCTGCGTTCCGGGGGCCCAGCAGACATGTGGCCTGTGCCGGAATGCGCTGTGGAGAAAAGTCATACCGGGGTGGAAAGCAAGGCAGTGGCCTCACTTCTCACATTGGTTCAGACATCGTGTGGGGTTCACAAGTGCCGCATTTAACTCAGCATCAGCGAAAACCAGCACGTCGGGGCCGCTGCCCCCGCTGTTGAAGTGACCGCTCCCCGACTCTCCCGGCCCCCTGTCTCCCGCCAGCGACTGGCAGTTTGCTCCTGTCTTGTTTTATCTTCCACCTGAGTGGAATCCTGGCTCTTTCTGACTGACTTCACTCAGCATCCCCCTTCTGTGTTGCTGTGCAGGGCAGATTTCATGCCTTCCTGTCGAGGACTAGCAGCCCACTGTGCTTACCACTGCTTGCCCACCTCTCTGACACAGTGGGCGCTAAGACAGGCCCCAGGTGTTTGCTATTCTGGATAGAGCGGTACTGAACACGGGGTCCTCTACCTCTTCACGCCAGTGGCTCTGTGTCCCTCAGGAAAACACCCAGATGCAGGATCGCTGGACCCTATGGTCAGCCCATGCTTGAGTCTGGAAGAGCCTGCAGACGTTTTCCGCCGTGGCTGCACCCATTCACACCCTTCCACGGTGAACAGGGCTCCCTCTTGGCCACATCCTCGCCAGCACTTGCTGTGGCCTGTCTTTGACAGTCTTTGGATGGCTGGGCAAAGAAAACTGAGTTGACATTTGATTATTAAACCTTAGCAGACAAGCAGAGCAGCACATTCAAGCACCAGCAGAGCTGAGCTGCCCTGGAGAACTAGGGGGAGCCCGTCAGAGCTCTGTCTTGGCCTCCCAAGTCTTTGTGAGCTGTCCGAGGTGCTGGACTGTCTCTTTGCGAGCTGTCCGAGGTGCTGGATTTGTCTCTTGTGAGCTGTCCGAGGTGCTGGATTTGTCGCTTTGTGAGCTGTCCAAGGTGCTGGATTTGTCGCTTGTGAGCTGTCCGAGGTGCTGGACTGTCTCTTTGCGAGCTGTCCGAGGTGCTGGATTTGTCTCTTGTGAGCTGTCCGAGGTGCTGGATTTGTCGCTTTGTGAGCTGTCCAAGGTGCTGGATTTGTCGCTTGTGAGCTGTCCGAGGTGCTGGACTGTCTCTTTGCGAGCTGTCCGAGGTGCTGGACTGTCTCTTTGCGAGCTGTCCGAGGTGCTGGATTTGTCGCTTGTGAGCTGTCCGAGGTGCTGGATTGTCTCTTGTGAGCTGTCCAAGGTGCTGGATTTTCTCAATGACAAAACCTGTTGGGAGGTTTGAGGAAACTAGCAAGATACTGTGCTTGACAGCGTCCCCGTGGCTTCTGGGTAGACAGAAGATCCCGGGGAAGAGAGGTGAAAGGAGGAACATCAATGAAAAGACCCCCGTTGGGGTTCTGGAGAGAGATGATGGACCTGACGGTGGCAGAGGCCATGAGGGATGATTTCATTCTGTGCTCATTTTGAAGATCTGGATCTGCTGGCCCTTGGTTCTGTTCTCCTGGGGAAGGAACGCGGATTTAGGGGAAGCGCTTTTTTTTAATGAAATTGTGAATTGTATCTGCTAAATCCTGTCGTTACATCAGCCACCAGCATGGCATTGAGTTTAGCATAATTGTGCATGCAAGGGGTGTGGTGTGTTTTCTTAGCGTTGCTCCCAGGTACTGCTTAGAGGAAGATTGATGTGACAGTGATAAGGACTCAGGGTACTTCCAAGGTGACGGCCTTATCTGGAATTAGCAGAGGGCCTCTGAGCTGCCCCCGGCTCTCAGCCTGAGAGCAGTGTGTGAGGAGAACTGACCAACTCCAGTGTCCCAGAATGAAGTCGCCCGGGCAGGACCAAATGGCAGAGACGATGTCTCTACGGGTGTGGGCCTTTGACTCTGACTCTCTCCCTCTTTCATCTGCAGATTCACACACCTCTCACCCAGTAACACATTTGAAAACGTGTTCAGGGCTCTTGTTCATAACCAAAATCTGACGTTCCTGAGCCTGAATTGTGTGCCCATTTCCCTGCAAATGTTTTCACTTCTGCACGAGATTCTGGACAATCCTGGATGTAACATCCAACATCTTAGGTGAGCGACGCCTGCCCAGGGGAAGGCTTGTGGTGACGGGAGTTGCTGACTGGTGCCGGGTGTGGTGAGCTTCCGGGACACACCGCCACTTCTTGTTGCCACTCATTCCCTGAGGACTGTTAGCCCATGTCTCGTTTCTCTCCCATCAATATTTTACCTATCATTTTGGGTGATTTCAAGGTCTCTGTGGGTGAGCTTTTCTATTGCCTGGCACCTAATTTCCTTGACATATATTTTCCTAACCATCTACTTTCTCACTCCTTCTTAGGCACAGATTCCCTGCCCTGATAAAATGGTAGCTCCTGCCTGATAAAACTATTATGCAATTTGCAGAGATCATTTAAAAATTCTCATCAGACACATTAAAGAAAATATAAGGAAACAGGCAAAGTTTCAGCAATCTTTCTTCACCTCATAGCAAAGTATATCAATATGTTACCGATATAAAATACTGTTGGTGGATATTTGCCTCCCTTTGGGGGGTATTAAGTCTTCAAACCCCAATGTGTGTTTTATACTCACAGAGCATTTCCACTCTGTGCTAATTTTTCATGAGAAACACTTGATAGCTGTGATTCAAAAAGTCGATCCACTTAGGTTATTAGTGTTTCTAAGTCATAAAGAATATGTTTAATTATTCCTACATTCATCCTATGGGTTCTTGCCTGTTTCCATGGCATTACGTCACCTCATGTCTGTCATGTGTCTGCTCAAATGCTACCTTATTTAAACTTCTCTCACTGATGGCTCTCTATGGAAGTAGAACATCCCCATCTCTGAAATCTGCTTGGATTAACTTACAATTTAGAACTGGTCACCAACTGGACACATCACATGTTTGCTCCTTCATGCCCACAAATGTGCTTCAAATGTGAAGAATTCCACCATATTTCTTCTGCTTCTCTGGCGTGTCCTAAGATCCTAACACAATGGCTGAAATATGATGGACAACATTTGTTTGTCAAATGAATGGCGATCAGCCAAGTTCTCACTAAAGAAGTGGACTTCGAAGGACAAACTAGAGGAAGTGAGAGCTGACCAGATATCTGGGCTTATCAAGCAGATGTAACAATAAGAGCAGAGGAACAAAAGCAAAAAAATGTACTTGATGGATTTGAGGAAGAGGGACAAGACCAGGGAGGATGATATAGAGTGAAGAATGAGTAGAAAGATAAAATCAGAGGGGTAGTCAAGAGCCAGACTGATGGTGCTCGATCCAGGGAGCAGGGGTGACGAGGAAAGGAACATGCAGGAGACTGAGAAACTCGAGAGAGAGGATAGAAAAGGTGGGGATCAGGGAGCCAATGGTCTCTGTTGGACAGAAGGCCCTGAGTATCCTGGTCTCCACCTACTTGTTGGGATCATACACAGCATGGCTTCAAGCAGCTTGCACAAGCAAGTTTACTGTTACACTGGATGCTTAAACGGCCTTTGTTGTCTAACTTCATAACTATATCTATCTTGTTTTGGGGAGTGAGCAGTCATAGACACACTGTCCCAGCGTTTTCACACGATGACCCAGGCCCGGTGTTCTGGGCCTGGTGTCCTGATGTTCCACCAGCTCCAACTCCAACCTTGCTCTGTGTTCTGCCCCCAACACTAGACCGTGCAGGACATCACAGGCTGTGCAAGAAAAAAATCAGACCACTGTAAATGTGAGGAGAAGCTGAGTGTATTGACCAGGGGAGTCGTTGATGCCTGACTTATGTTTTTAAAATACAGCCATGAGTGGCACGAGGAATGGTCGCAGAAGAGTGAAGAACCACCTACTCGAAACCCTTCTTGAGTCTTCAGACTTACCCAGATGTGAGCTTTGAAAGTCAGTGTAGAGTGAGATTAGAAGCTGGAGGGAACCCATTGATTTATCATTTGAAGTAGGTTTCCACTCACTTGATGGGGGCTAGTTTTCCTTAAACGAGGGGTGGTTTGGAAGACTTTTCTCTGTGACTTTCTCTTACAGCTTGATGAAATGTGATTTGCAAGCTAGTGCCTGTGAAGAAATCTCTTTGCTCCTCATCAGCAGCAAGAAACTGAAAAAACTGACCTTATCCAACAATCCACTGAAGAGAGATGGTGTGGAAATCCTGTGCAACGCTCTGCTCCACCCAGACTGTGCTCTGGAGTCACTGGTGTGAGTCAACTGGGGCTGCTGAGCAGCAGGGGTCTGGACCTGAGGAGGCTTTGGGTTAGAAAGCAATGGTGTGGGGGCGGGGAAAGGCACAGCATGAACGGCTGAAAGCAGGTTCTGGTCTGCATGGTCAGTCTTGGTAGACAACCAATGTGGACCACCAGACAGACAAACCTGTTTACATTTTCTCAACTAGCTTTTCAAAGTCTGGAAGATGGAGCCCTGACACCCTTAACCTGACTTCAGAAAGAATTAGATAAGGTGCCAAGAGAGCCCCAAACACACCTGGGCCACAGCATGGTTGACGAGAAAAAGAAGTAAAAGGAGGTGCTAGGTTACTATGAAACACAGGACCTTCTGTTTCCTGGTTTCCATCTCTTTCAAGATGGCAGCCTATGGGACTCTTCCTGTGCTTATGGTTTTCCATTTGTTCCAGTTGGTGTAAGATGATCTTTCTCAGTTCTGGGAAAACTGCTCTAAGAGGAGAAATGTTAGATGGTTGTATGGTAAGCCTGGCAAAAGATGACAAAAACGGAGCAAAGGAAGCCATCAGGTTAAATAAAAAGGGTAGATGTCTACAAGAATGGGCAGAAAACAACCAAATATGTAGCTCAATATATGATTGAAGAATGGTGCAGCTTTTTTATCTTTTGTTTAGAACTTACTAGGTTTCAACACATGACAGTGTGAACTGAAGCAACTTTTTATAGTCTTTATTGTTCATATCTTCCTGTAGAAAAATGCCTGTGATTGATTGTAATACTAACCTCTGTTAGTGTTACATCCTATTCTATTGTCGAATTATCTTTGAAACTTCATATTGCTGTAGGGTATAGCTGACCTCAGACAAAATCCAAAAGAGATTGCTAACATGACCTCGTTTTATATTATAAAGGTGTCATGAAAAAGAGGAAGACAGAACTGGCTCAAAATGAGACTCCAATTAGTTATACTTTCATATTATTTCTGTACCTTTTTGTTTCCTATTGTGTTTTTATAGATTTGAGATATAAACATAACATAAAATTCACCCAGTTAGTGTGTGCGTTCACAATTCTCCGTGTGCTCTGTTACACCACAGCCTGATTTTAGATTTTCATCATCCTGGAAGGTGGTTGACAGATAGCTGTTTGGAGTTCGCATCTGTGATATAAATAAGCTGACACACTTTTCTGTTTTATGATGTTTCTTTGTAGGCATGGAATTACTATGCCTAAGAACACAGAGATGTCACATTAGTACAAGAAAATGTCTATCAAAAGATCAAATTTGTGGCCTTAACCAAGTCTGACATCTGGTAAATAGCCCAATGGGCCAATAGTAGGGGTTTATGAAGAGCTTTTACAAAGACAACAGGAAATTACTTTATCTTTTGCCTCTGTGTAATTTTAAAAATAAATACAAATGATTCTGCAGATGAGAGCATAGTGATGGCATTAACATCAAAGAAATCCAGATTATTATACCATGACATTATTCTGAGAAATCTAATTAGTGAACATGGAATACTTGTAATCACTGTCCAGAATCCAGTGAAAGTGGATGAAAGCAGACACTTGATTACTAATACAAAGTCAATGTATCACGTAATGGCCAAACCAAACCTATATTAATTATTTTAGGTGTAAAAATATATATCCAAATGTACCTTACCATTTAGAGATAATTTCACAAAGACTGAAAAAGGAAAATATATAATGAGAGTAAAATATAACTATGGAGAAGGTGTGGTTTAGAACAAAAGGAATTGTCCATGGATTGGTCACTGTTCAAGCCAGGTGATGGGTATGCTGTGTTTATTATCATGTTGCATCTGTGAAGTATTCTGTGGTGTTCAGAATGATTTAATGCCCTAATGAAATAATCAAATGGAAGAACTCAATAAGTACGCATTGTCACATTCATTAATGAATGTTCCTTGTTAATATAAACATTAATGAAAGGGTAAAAGCTGTTCAGTCTGGTAGAGTCATTCTGTTAGCTCAGTGTTCAGAACAACTGAAGGGTTAATCATTTCATAAGATGATGTAAAACTGCATATCTAAAATAACTGAAAGATACACAAATCCTCATCTTCTGATCTGATCAAAGGAAACCAAAGTCAAAATAAATACAGGGAAACAGTGACAGGAAATGAATTCAGTTGTGACTTTGATTTCTTTCAAATCACAAGAGAAGAGATGTTTTCAGGGACCAGGATGGTGTAAGTGAATGAGTGGCGAAGATGGTGGGAACCTGGAGCAGACAGGAGAGTGGGCAGGTGCCATGTTGTCAGGGAAGGGATGGGTGCTCACTGGCCCAGGGTTTGGCAATGTGTCCTGGTGAAGGGCTGGTGAGTAAATACTTCAGTCTTCATGGATTATACTATATAGTTGAACTCTAAGAAGGTAGCAGCTTTACTGCTGTAGCAAGGAAACAGCCACAGACAATAGGTAACTCAGTGGGCACGGCCATGTGCCAATGCAACTTCGTTAAAATTTGAGTTTCATTTAAATTTCATACATCATGAAACATTTTTCTTCAGAATCTTTGCAAGCAGAAAACCTGTTCTTTTGTGTATGGTTGTACAAGAACAGCTGCATTTGCCCTCCTGTCTATGGGGCGCCAAACTCTGCTCTTATTTCATATCTTTTTCCCACTTGGTAACAAAGACCCAGAGGAGTTTTTTTAAGATTTTTTTTAAGCTAGAAATTCAGGTTAGAAATGAGTAAACTTTTGACTACTGGTCACACATGAAAACTTAACAGAAGCATGGATACCACAAAACAGGTCTACCAATCCAGAACGAAAGGCATTGGTAATGTCAATTGTCTTTGTTTTTCCAATCTTTTTGAAACGTTCAACAGTCCCTATGTTGCCAGCAGCAAAGCCGCTCTTTTAGAATGATTGAATTTAAAAACTGAACATAATTTTTGGGTTAAATTGAACTCAATAGACCTGAGCAGGCAATGAGGAAACCAACTAGAAGTCTTCTCCCAGTTGGACAATCTTATAGTAAAGAAGGAGCTTGAGTTTTCCCAGGCCCTGTTCTGCGTTATTCATTCCACACCTTGCCCTCTGCACCATTTCAGGTACTTTCATTTCTTCTTCCAATGAGAAGTCATGGATAAAGATGTGGGGCTGGGGCAGCAGAGAGACAGAGAACTAGGTGTGGCTTTGGGTTGCGTGGCTCTCCCGTGTGGCTAAACTGGGCTGTTCTTTTCTGCATTTGTTACCCACGCAGGCTGCTCTTCTGTTGTCTCACTAAAAGGTGCTGCAATGCCATTGCAAGAGTTCTTATGGTCAGCAAAACTCTGAAACATCTAGACCTGAGCGTGAATAACCTAACAAATTGTGGAGTCTTCACTTTAACTCTGCCCCTGATGTTTCCAAACAGTAAATTACAGGAGCTGGAGTAAGTCTTGCCCTGGCTTCCTTTGATAACCACGCCCACACCATGGGAGGGTTGGAGTAGTGGGCTGGGCAACAGAGATGAGGGAAGCCTTCAACAGTGGTGTTGTGGGGAGGTCTGCAAGGCGTGAGGACACCCAACATGACTTTCCACTGCTGGAGAAAGGGGCTCGAGAGAGCTCGCCTGACCTGGTTTGCGTGCTTGTGGGGAAAGGAAAGTCTTTGGGTGTGAGTAACAGGAGGGCAGCTTTGCTAGAAAGCGGGTGTGTTGGGAGCTCAGCTGGGGAGTGGTGGTCGCATCTAAGACACTGTTGTGGGTTCCTCCACTGAGTGAACTTAGTCATAGAGTGACCCTTGACCAAACTTCAAGGTGGAAAGAGATGATAATGATCTTCTACAGTCTACTGAATGTCTCCTCAATGATGCTAAATAACTAGCTTTCTCATATTCATCCAGAGATGCTAAGCTGCCATGTGTCTGAGAACAATGAACTTTTTAATGCTTTGGAGTTTTATACTTTGAAATAGTTCTTTGAAAATGCTCCATTCCAACTATTAATTTTTATTGGTTCAAAAGCATGAGAAATTTTGATCATAAAGCTGTCTCCTGTTGATAAAATGGCAATACTCCGGCCTCTGAGTTCCTGAACTGAAGCACTTAATGAACCATATCAGAAAGTAACCACCACCAGGGTAGATAGTAGTATTTCTAAGTGGCAGCGCAAATTTAAATATGTGGTCTAATTTAAATATGCAATTCCTATTTAAATATATGTTCTAATTTTAATATTTTCTTCTTTTGACTTCATTTTGGTGGGGATGTGCGGGCCATGTCAACCAGAACATTCATGGGAGAAATCTTTCCTTCTAGAACACGACTTGCTCTGGCATGGCCATGTCTGAGAAATCAGATTTGGGAAAATATTTCTTGGTTTTCGTCCTTGATGTTTAATTCATGCTTAGTGGTGTGAGGCAAATTGACTATGTGTACAACAGGACCAGCGAATTGTAAGCCCTGTAAAGGATTAAATAGTAAATATTTTGGGTTTTGTGGGCCCAGTGGTCTCTGTCACCACTGCTCTACTTGGCGGATGGAACCCAAAGCAGCTGGACGACTGAACGGGTGTAACGGTGCCATGAAACTTGATTTGCGAGAGCAGGAAATTGGCTGGATAAGGTCAAGAGCGGTAGTTGAGCGCTGCTGTAGACTGAACACTCCTGGCCATTCTTCCAAAATCACCTGCAGTGTAACCTCCCATTTCTTCTATCGCCTCCCTCCTGGTGCTGGGACCTCTTCCTGATAGAAACCTCTGCGACCGGTCATGATGGGATGCACACTTGTCCCTTGCAGGCTGTCTGGTTGCTTTTTCACCAGTGACGTCTGTCAACACATCGCCTTAGCTATCACGAAGAGTCCAAATCTGAGGAGCCTGGAGCTGGGGAGCAATGACATAGGGGATGCAGGAGTGAAGCTGCTGTGTAACGCTTTGCAGCATCCAAACTGCAAACTAGAGAACATTGGGTGAGTACAGGCTGGGGAAGCTCCAGGCTCGGGTTTGGAAAAGCCGAAGAAGAAAGAAGCACCTCAGGGAGTGGGCTGGGCACCGGAAAGTCTCGGGCAGAATGCTCTGGGGGGAGAAGCGCTCCACCGGTCGGTGAGCTCACTTGTCCAGCGCCTGTAGGTGAGGTGAGGTGCCAGCTCTTCCTGCCACATCTTCCCGGGTCGCGTCTCTCAGTGTGTCCTCATTGCAGGCTGGAAGAGTGCATGCTAACCAGGGCCTGCTGCCAGTCTCTCGTGTCGGTTCTCATCAACAGCAGAACTCTGAAAAAGATCAACCTGCTGGGAAATCAGTTGGGTGATAAAGGATTTGTGAAACTTCTTCAGGGATTAGGGCACCCAAATTGTATTCTCCAGACCATTGGGTAAGTGGGACGCGGCTTTCCTCTGCGAGGGGCGCAGTTCGGAGCTGAGATGGCTCAGGGAACACCTGCCGAAGACAAGTCCTCTTCTAACATCACATCCCTGGAAAGTGAGGAGAATCCTCTTTTCTGCTGGAGACTGAAAACATCACGGTTTAGAGCAGGAAATACAGTCAGTGGTGGGTGAAAAGCGACAGTTAGTTGACCTATTATTCTTGACAAAGGAGAACAGTCCTCCTAGATTCAAGCATTTTACATCTTGCTTCCTACCCACTGCTGTCAGGATGCTTTCATAGTTAGAGAAGGAAAATCGGGTCCATTTTCAACCTGCTGCTCTGTAACCCTCCATCCTGAATTCCTTCTTGGAGAGCAAAGATTTTCTTCCTTTCTGTGCAAGTCACCATTACTGCACAACAAATTGCCACACCTTTAGGGCTTAGAGGACACACCTTTCTTATCTTCATGTGCTGGTCCCTCATCACCTGTGGCTGGGCTGCATCTGAAGGACGGGTCGGAAAAGAATCTGCGTTGAAGTTCAGGAGCTGGTTGACCAAGTCCCATCCATGCAGGGCTGTAGGACCAGGCGTCTTACTATCTCCAGGGCTTCTGGCTGGAAACACCTCTCGGTTCCTTGCCACACTAGCCCTTTCAACGAATTCGGAAAGTCGGTAGCGCAGAGTTGACTAGCAAAGCAGAAATAACCATTTTAGCTCACGCAGTTAATGAAGGGTGTGGCATCTCATCATTTCTGCCTCTTTTAGGAGCAAATCGCAGGTTCCACCCCCGCCTGAGAGTGCATGGAACCACACTGCGAGGCTCCTCCAGAGCCACCTCAGACTGCCTGCCACCACCACTCGCATTTTGTCCACATATCTAGAAACTTCTGAACAATAGCCAGCTCTCCATTTCTGCCTGCCTTCTTTACTTTCTTGTTCATGTTTTCACTGGTTCTATCGTTGACTGGGATAGAAATGACATACGCGTTGTGTACGTTTCGTGTGTGCCATGATTACCTGATACATGATTGTGTGTTGTGTGATGTCTTGGTCAACAATGGGACGTCCGTAACACACTGGACCCGACAGGCTGTGCCGTCCAGGCCAGGTGCGTGTAGTCACTTTCCGGTGCTCACCCAACAATGAGGTCTAGCGGTCCCCATCATCTTCACGTTGTCCTCCCAAGGAAATTCCTGCCTAATGCTTAATGGAGACGTCTCCATTGTAAAAATGAGTGTTCAGTCAACCATACATCTTTTATTTTTTATCTCCAGAAATAGTGTTAGAGACTCCTAAGGAGTCCCAAGTAACGAGGGATGGGAAGTGAGTCATCACTGAGACAAAATTTAAATATGACACATGGAATTAACAGGATTCTCTGTCTTTTCTCAGGCTTCAGATAAGTGAAATGCACGCATCCACCAGGAAGTTACTGACGACTCTCCAAGAGAAAAATACCAAGCTGGTCTTCATTGAACAATCTTGGGCCAAAAAGGAAAACAGAGAAATCAGTAGCAAGCTTGGTGGTGACCTAAGACTTCCTCGATTAATTCCAATCATGCCCAACCTTTCTTGGCATTTGATCTGTTTTCAAATGCCCAGAAAGTTTCGATTTACAAAGTCAACAGCAGCTCCTGAGCAATCACCTCCACCATGAAAATGTTTGGCATGCCTTACTGTCTTGAAAATTAGTTCTGGTGTCTCATTTGTATTTGTTTGGTGACCAAGTCAGCCACTTTCTCTACAAAATGTTGACACTATCTGCAAGAGTCATGAAAACATGATATAAATAAAAGGTCGAAATGCATTGGGAAAAGGTCTGCAGCACGATCCCTTTGTCAATGGGCTGTGTGGGCTGTTGAGCAGAGTTGTCTAAATGTATACCTGAGTCTATTGAGCAGAAAGCTTCATCCTACATTCCTTCCTAGTTGATATTTCAATAGCAACTCTGTCACACCAATCTGCTTCTGCCTCTGTTGGTATTTGTCCCCTATCTCACCCCTCTCTGCTCACAACATATAAGAGGTTCTCACAATGTGGTTGAAGGGTCATCCCCCCCCATGCTGCAGACAAATATCTGATCTCAGAAAGTCTTCTCCCTTTTGCTACGTCTTTCATAGGATGGAGTTGGAAACTAGACATCCACGGGTAACTTTTCCAGCTTTAACATCATATTTATAGTCCCCAGTTTTCAGCAGTTGGAGCTGTTGCATCCAAGATGGCCTCAGGGACAAAGCAGAGACACTCAAATTGGGTTGGGTTCTAGGCCTCTTAAGGTCTGAAGATCTTTTTCTCAGATACAAGTATTATTTTCCATAGTGATTGCACCAATAATCATTCCTACCAATCGTGTACAGTATCTCCTTTTCTCCACACTCTTACTGGCTCTTATAATCACCATAGTAGATGTGAAGTGATATCTCATTGTGCTTTTGATTTGAATTCCCATGAGAGCTCTTATTTACCCATTGGCCATGTGTATGCCATGTTTGGAGAAATGTCTATTCCGGTCCTTGGTTTTTTAGGATGATTTGATTTGGGGTTTTGGTTTGGGTTTTGGTGTGGTTGGTATTTTCTGTTATTGGTTTGAAAGACTATATATTTTGGACATTAATCCTTTAGCAAGTATGTAGTTTGCAAATATTTTCTCCGAATCTGTAGTTTACTTTTTCATTCTCTTGGCGGTTTCCTTTGCAGAAGCTTTTCGGGTTTTGTTACCTGTACTCTTTGGTGTCATATTAAAATAAATCATTGCCAGGACAACAGGTATATTATTTTGGAGTTTCCCCTAACACCTGACACCATCATTAGAGGTGTTCTAAGTGCAAACTGTCAGGTTGGTAGAGCAGGTGAGGGTTCAGAGGAAGACAGAGACGAACAGACACAGGACAAAGGCTGACTGGACCTGATGGTGGAAACTGAAGGACCAGCCCGGCAGACATCGGTGGTCCCTCTGCCCTGAATCCCACGTGTCCTCACACGGAGCAGACTCAGGGCCGCCCTGGTCGGTCCCAACACAGGTCTTAACCAACCCAGACAGTTCAGTGACTGTCAGTGGTCCAGGGACCTTTTCCGAACACACAGACTAGAATGAGAAATCATCAAGAGCAAGAAAGCGGGAAACTTCACAGAAATGTCAAGATGAAGGCGACACTCAGAGCTAAAGAAGGAGCCCGAAGGGAAACACAAACTGCCCTGAGAAGAACAGACACCAACTGTCCTGGAATCCAGGGGCACTGGATTTTCTCATTCGTTTCATCCTTTTTAATTTCCTTACAATTTGGCCTTTGATCCACACTGTGCGTGGAAGTTTCCTTTTTCATTTTCACTCGTAAGTGGATTTCCCAGATTTCTTCTTGTTACTGATTTTTAATTTAATTCTGCTGTGCTATTACAGCAATTTAAAAAATGAATGACTTTTACTTATGGTCAAACATATCTTCCTGGTGAAAGTTTAATGTGCGTTTAAATCATTCGTTTCCATTGTTGAGTGAAATTGAACACATGCATCTGTTTTCACTGTCAGAGGGGTCTGATTTCCTTATTTAGAAAGTCAATCCATTGGGTCACATCCAGCGTTTTATTTAGTTTAAACCTCAACTGCACACTAAAGCGATCTTACAGAGAAAGGACGGGATGGATCTCAGTGCTCAGAACGTGCTCGCTGGAGCAGGAATATCAGCAAGGGGACAACTGACAATCCCTACCAGGAAAATGTCACCTTCACTGTGACTCACCGTGAACAGCAGAATGTTCCGGAAGCCACCATATGCACCGGACTTTCTGCATCGATCAGAGTGCCCGGGGCCTCGCCAGCACAGCCTGCTGCCCTGGGTTCCCCGCCGGACGCAGTCTCAGGGCCCCTTCACCATCCGTAGTGGGGTTTGAAGGACAAGTAACAGACAGTGGGCTCCTCAGCAGACATGTCAGTGAACGTAAGCCCTGGGCTCCACCTCTCAGGTGGCAGAAGGAAATATCCCAACTCCAGATCCAGGAAGGTCCCTATTCGGTGTAACCAGGTCACCAGCTCGGTCAAAGTCTAGCGTTGGCCAAGAACTCGCCACCTTTCAACCCACCGTCCAGAAACCAGGCTCCAAAGACAGTAGGTCGTCCATTGATGGTAAGAGATTTGTGACAAAAGTCCACCTCCCATTCTTTGCTTGTCCCCACAGGTACCTCTGCAAATGGCATCCAGACATGAACCCGGGGAGCCCAGGGAAGGAACAGCTGGAGATCACAGCACGCTGCCTTTTCTCTATGAGACACCAAAAATGGACACTCCTCATGTCCACTCAGCATGATGAGTGTGATGGTGGCCGTGTCACATCCAAGGTCACATCCACTGTGGAAACAGACTCAACCAGCAGGTTCATACAACTCCGGTGACACACATCCTGCTAAGGCCCCAGGTTCGTCCTCGGAGTCACCCTGTCTCTGCACATCTGTCAGAATGTCCTGGGGACCATCCAGGTCCTGTGACCAGGATGTGATGAGTGGATTCAGTGGGCTCTAGTTCCTTCATTCACAGTCGGCGTTTGCTTTGTGTCTCGTGATTCATCTAACGGTTCTTTCTCTTTAGTATATGATGTAGATGAAGAGACCACAACTATTACTCTGAAACTACTACAGTTTTACTGATATTTACCCAAAGATAGTCAGCAAACCATTTGAATGATGAAAAATGTCTCATTTTAGAATAATCTTCCAACAAGAAAGTTTTTTTTTATCTTTCCCCATTTTTTTTTGCAATTTTTTCCTCATGTTGTGGATAAGGCAATTTAATTCCAAACCTTTTCCTTCCTCGAGTGGTAATAAGATTGTGCAAAGAAATGCAATGCCGGTGGGTAGAGAAGAAGTGAAGATGAGCAGTGAGGCGTGAGATGGAAGAAGAGGGTCCGTGGACAGAGTGGGATGTGCAGGAAACTGGAGCAGCGCAGGCCCAGAACTAAGGGACAGTGCCCGGAGGGCCGGCAGATTGCAAGAGTGACAGCGCATGTTTGCAATGCATCTGACTGACCCGAAATACAAGGAAGGCGCACAGCGAGGAAGGACGATGGCCTGTGTCTAAGATGGTCAGAGGTCACTTTCTGTGCAGAGAGGGCAGTCAGGAAACAGGTTAAATGGATTCAGAGCCTTTGGGGGGTCAGCTGTCATTTCTATACTGACCTCCCACCAAAAACACCTTGAGCTGCTACAAAGTGGATGCTAGTGAGATGAAAATCCAGAGATTTTCAAAAATACTGTCGGGAAATTTCCTGCGTGGTGGGTGCCAACAACGATTTTCTAATTTTATTTCTTCTACGTTTCCTATTTTCCAGGAGACCCTCCCATTTTTCACCCTGTTTCTGATGTGCCAACAATCACCTTGAACAAATGAATGGAATGAAACAGGATCACACAGAATTTATATCCCATGTGACCTTCAGAAGTCGGGTGACCCCTCCTGCGTGGCTCTTTCCCCACGTCCTGCTTTCTTGCACCTCTTCTCTCAGACTCAAGGCAGGTGACCTGGCCGCAGAGGGATGTTGGTTGGGGTGGGAGCCCTTTGGAGTCAGGGTGGTGAGGAAGCAGCGAAAGCAGTGGAGATGTTGTGTGTACAGAAGAGGGGGCGGGGATAAGTGACAAGCAGAATCCACGTGACACGTGCGTGGAGGGCAGCTTTCACCCCCTTGCTGTGTCCCCGCCCACTAATCAACACAGTGACTGAAAGCCGCCTCGAAGGGAATTCTTCCAGGTAGAGGGGAGCAGCTCATTGACATTTGTTGCAGAATACGTCTGCATTCCGGAGAAACAGAATGAAATAAAAACACGAAATAATGTACAAAATCACCTCCTCCTGTCTCCTGAGATGTTGTCTTCATTTCTCATAGAGAATCTCCATGTCCTTGGAAAAACGTGTGTCTAGACCAACGCTGCGTCCGGTGTGTCGTATCAGATGACAGCCATGCCCACAGTGAGATGCAGGTTTTTTAATTACAGATTTTTAAAATTTATTTTTATTGTAATTATTCTACACATTAGAATAACTTCCTCTGTAGAGGTTCCCCATTTCTTACATATATGTGCACACGTCCTGCCCTCCACCACGTCACCTGTGTCCTTCCCCAGTGTCCAGGGGGCTCCGCCACCACGTGCCCCCACCCGCCCCAGTCCCTGCTGGTCACCTCAGTTCTGCTGCAAATGTTTCAGGGTTGGTTTTGTTTCGTCTGTTCCTTTGTTTTGTCTGTTCACGTTCCACCTATGAGCGAGGTCATTTGGTGTCTGTCTTTCTTCTTTTGACTTGTTTCACGGAGCATCATGCCCTCTAGGTCCATCCACGTGGATTCACATGACAGGGTTTCCTCTCTTCTCAGGGCCGTGCAGTGTCCACTGTGTGTATGGACCACGTCTTCTCATCCATCATCTGACGTGGGCGCTTAGGTGGTTTCCAGGTCTCAGCTACGTGAACAGGGCTGCAGTAAACATGGGGGCGCACATATCTCTGCGGATGAGGGTTTTTGTCACTTTTGGGTAGGTGCCCAGAAGTGGGGTGGCAGGATCCTATGGGATTTCCATCTTCAACTGTGAGGAATCTCCACACTGTTCTCTGTGGGGCTGCACCGATTTGCACTGCCACCCACAGTGCAGAAGTGTCCCTTGCTCCACATCCTCACCAGCTTTTGTTTCCAGACTTCGGATAATAGCCAATCTCTCAGGTGTGAGGTGAGATGTCATTGTTGTTTTTGCATTTCCCGATGGCCAGTGAGCAGGAACATACTTTCACGTGCCTGTAGGCCACTGAGACGCAATTTGCAGGAAGACGTCAATATTCTGAATGAGGCGATGTCGTCAGGTGCTGCGGTTGTGCAGGGGGAAACATGGTGCCTCAACAAATTTCTATAACTTTCTAGCACATCGTTTGATGGGCTGGTTGTCAGATCTCTCGATGAAACACTGGTATCAAATTGACTGTTTATTTCATAGGTTTTATGTAAAAATTGGGTCCAAAGCATATGCTTGCTGACCAGAGTGACTGCATCTATTTTCCAAGCTGTCTTCTCCACCTGTAACATCTCTGCCATGATCTGTAACAACAGCAGCAGAACTTAGCCCATCTAGGATCCCGAAGGACCATCAGGAAGGGAGATACGGTGGGAAACATGACCCCAAGAAATCAGAGATCTGCCTCAACCACTGACGAGAGTCTGTGATTGTGATCATGCAAATACTAAACATGGAATCCACCAGGTAAAAGGTGACGAAGGTGAGCACCAGTGTCAGGATGGTGGGGTGACTGGTCTCTGGCGGGGGGCCCATGTGTCTGTCATGGGGGTGAGAATGTGCTGGACTCTGCTGGTATCTGCAGGAGCAGCACTGTGCAGCCACTGGTCCTGCCCATGAAGACAGTAAACATGGCGTCAGGAATGGACCCCAGGAGGACACTGGCGGCGCTTGGACTCGAGGGCGAACGGAGCCACCTCTCTTCAGTGACCGCCCCATTGCTCATGTTCTGTGGACCTGAGATGCTCATGGGAAAGTGGGTGTTCGCTAAGCTACTGAAGGTACAGCAGGAAGGACCCATGAGCCTGGGCTCGTCCTCTGAGCATCGTCCACTCCACTCTCCTGGGGCTGGGGGTGAGGAACTGATGGGGGCTCAGGAGACGGGCAGAGCACAGGGTTGAGTCGCGAGCCATTTCGTGTATCAAATATGCAAGTTTACAGTGGACAGGGGTAGCCTGTTGACAAAAGCCAGTCATATGTGCAACCCCAGTGGAGAAGGTCCAAGTCAGTGACCACGGCCACATGGGTGAGGACCGTGTGTGTGGACTTCTGTCTGGGTCCCAGCAGCACGGGGGAGATGTCATGAAAGAAGAGGACGATATTGGCCAGAGCCCCAGCCTCATCTGGAAGAGGAAGGGGGTTTCAGAGCCTTCTGTTGTCCCTGGGGCTTTGCTGCAGAAAGTTGCGGCGAGGGCTGCCGGCGGCCCGAGGGCCGGGCAGGCGAGGGCTCTTCTGTCGCAGGACCTGGGGAAGGTCTGGGGAAGCCCTTCTTCCCCTGTGAAAGGAGCCCTTAGTGGATTAATCTATAGAACAGATTTCTGAGATACTGATGTAGATTTGTAAAAATTATAGCGTCGCTACATTTCAAAAAATACTGAGTGTTTTTTGCCACTTATAAGTGGGATATACTAATGAATAGATATTTGGAAAAATGCTTTTTATTAACAGAAAACTGTTAGAATATGAATTTCAATAAAGCGTGGGTATTAAATGAAGTGATAACAAAAACTAAAAATGGATGTTCGATGTAGCGATAATCATAACATTGAAAAACCTGCATTCAAGGATCCGTTGTGTGTTTAAATTGTCAGCCAACTGCAATGTCTTCGAATTCAAACTCTTCTCACCCAAGACATCTATTTGGAAATGAAACACTTTGGAAAGCATGATTTTATTCTTTAATGTAGTTTTTCATTGAAATATCACGAGGCAGGCTAGGGATTTTAAAGGTGGGCCGGGAGAGCTTAGCAGGGACAGCACGTGCCCACAGTCACATTCCCCATGGTGCACGGCCAGGAGAGCCTTTGTGAGAAGGTTACTTCAGGGTGTGCCCCTCAGACCAGTATGCCCTGGAGCCTCTGCTCCTCCTCCACCCAGGACTGATGTGAGATGGTTAGTTGGGGCATCTGCTCTTCCAGTGCAGCCAGCAGCATCTGAGTCTCCTCCTCCAGTACTGATCTGTCCACCCTAGAGGGAAAAGCACAGTTTTCTTAACTTCACACCCGGCGCGCTCAGCGCTGCTGTGTCTGCTTCCCCTCCATTCTTCCCTAGAGCTCGTGGGAAATTGCATTGGCTGAAGAGGATGAGCGAACCTCAGAGCCGTGGTGTTGTGTCTGCCCTCAGCATGTCACCAAGGGCCTGGCACTCAACACCCACTGCAGACATCACATGCATACACTCCGGAGGCAAGCAATGGGGTCAAAGAGAAAGATTAATGGCCATGCTTCAGGGATGTGCTTTTGCAGCAGAGCCCTGCTCAGCCCTTGATGGAACTCCTCTCCCCTCATAGCCGAGGGCACGTCATCGCAGGCAATGGAGAAAGAGATGGTGTTGACGGAAGCACAGGGGTCCTGTCTCCCAGGGGACATTTGCAAGGTCTGGAGACAGCTGATCATCATGACTGGAGGGAGATGCCCCTAAAGAGTAGGCAGGGGCAGAGATGCTAGACCGAGGCACCCCCAGCCCAGCAGAGAGCTGTCCACCCGGCGTGGCGCCAGCCGACGCGCCTCGCTCTGAGGTCACTCACCGCCACAAGAGGCCTGCGTCCACTCACCAGAGTGTCTGCAGCGCACAGTCTATGTGGCTCAAGGCTTCGCACAGCAGCAGCACACCGTCATGCTCCAGGGGGATGAAGTCCAAGTTCAGAGTCCTCAGGGACTTGCAGCAGCTGAGAGCAGAGGCCAGCGCCTCACAGCAGCCAGCGGTGAGTGGGCACATTTCCAGCCTGCGGAGCCAGCGTCCACAGCTCTGCAGCCCAGACCAGCAGTTCCCAACCGGGGCCATCTTGCCCCTGGGGGACACGTGGCCGCGTCTGCAGACATCTGACCCACCCAGGGAAATGCTACTGCATCTCATGGATGGGAGACACTCGAGGTTTTAAACTGGCTTCTCCTTGGACCCTCCAGCTCCTCTTCCTGTTCATTTGGGGAAAGTCCCCCAGAAACAGAACAGCGGCCACTCACCCCAGATACTGTAATCTGCAGCTGGGATGCTTCAAAGCTTCGCACAGTCGCCTGATACCAGCACCCCGTATTTCATTGCTCCCCAGCCTCAGCGCCTTCAGGTTCTCGTTGTTAGTAAGGACGTCAGCGATGTCCTCGCAGCAGCCGGAGGTGAGGTAGCAGCCCGTCAGCCTGTGAACACGACACACAGCGCACAAACGCCGCGAGAGACGTTCGCGAGGGCCGGCCTTCCGGGGCTTAGCTTGTTTTCGGTTATTCGCACGAGGCGGGGCTCCCCGAGAACGTCCGAGGGGACGGTGGCGAGAATGACGGTGATGGCAACTCCTGTGTCCCTCCACCATCCGCCCAGCACCCTGGGGACCTGGATTTGCCTGCTCCACGTCTGGAGCCTCCCCACGAGGGTCTTGGCCCCTGTCCACAGAGGTTGAAAGGCTCTTGGCCCAGATCTCCACAGGACCCTCTGAGCACCAGTGTCCCCTTAGGTGAGGACACCCCTGATATTTTACATAAAGTCCTGCTCCCACCTCCTGCTCTGAGCTCACGACTCCCTACATACTCATCACCCGCCTACATACACGTGAGCACAGGACACACGTAATTCCAGCCTCTTGTGCGCATGTATGTCTGTGTGGGCGATACGCCCCGAGAGAGGCTGCCCGGAGACACGGGTGCTGGAGCACCCCACTTCCCGATGTTCCTGTCCAGCACCCGGCTGAGGAATGAAGGACGCTTGTGGCACAGAGCCTGCCACTCGTGAGTGCCCGCTGGGGCCAGTATCGATGCTGGTTCTTCGGGGCTTCGACTGAGGCAGGAGAACTGTCCTGCCATCGCTGCGGGAGAGGCGAGCCCCCTCGGCCCACACGGCCAGTCGCCGGCACCCAGGGCGCCGTCTGGCACCTTCTGAGGCCAGAGACCCGGTCAAGAGCCACGCTGCCGCCAGCCCTGCCGCAGCACCCGCCACACACTCCCAGACGTGCCAGGCGGGGTCCCTTCTGCGCAGACCCCGTGCCTTCCCCTCCCGGCTTCCGTCCCCACGGCAAGCGCGGCCACACCCACCACAGCTGCTGGAGGCCGCAGCCTGGACGCTTCAAGGCGCCGCACAGCAGCCTCGCTCCGGCGTCTTCCAGGAAGTTAGAGCCCAGATCGAGAAGGCGCAGGGACTTGCTGCACAAGAGGGTTTGGGAGAGAGACTCACAGGCGACAGACGTGAAGCAGCAGTAAGTCAGCCTGAAAGACACGCGACCGGTCAGCCTGCCTGCGCACCGCGTGGTGACAGCTCCTGCAGCCCCGCGGGACCTTGGCACGCGCGCGCGTGTGTGTGTGTGTGTGTGTGTGTGTGTGTGTGTGTGTGTGTGTGCAGCGAGATCGGTTTTAATCTCTGGAAGGAACACGGCGTCGTGCGTGACACAGGGGTGAGGGCGACTGTCCCGAATCAACATCTGTACAGAAAACGTGGATTCACTGCCGCGAAGTTCTTCCTTCACTGTGGAGGCAGCCTTGCACCCCACTGGCCTCTGTCCTCCTCTCCAGCGAGCACTAAAGTGATGCTATAGACAAGTCTCTCTGCTGCGTTCTCTGCGCCACCCACCAGGGGCGCCACGATTGTCTTTCTCCCTCTGGCATCGCTCAGGGAGCACCATCCCCTGTAGGTCCCCCCATGTTGTTGCAAGTGGCAGGCTTTCATCTCAGGAGCCGAGGAGTCATCCCTTGTCGTTAGAGAAATGCAAAAAGCAACCATCAAGTCACTCCTGTTCTCCATGGTCACTTGAGAACAAGAGGACACAGACGTCGGTGGGAACAGAACCAGGACTGGACGCAGCGTCCCAGCCTGGAAAGCAGATGGCCACCCGCTGGGCGACACTGGGGTCTGATTTCTCAGTGGAACAGACTAGATGGCATCCTATTAACATGATTTTTAAAAATGTCGCTCGACGAGTAATGTTGTGGTTATAAATTCTTATCTACTCGTTGTTGGAAGTCTGAACAACAGGATGCAAGTCACAGCTGGAAGCTGGAGAATGAACGGGACCTCGGATAGAGTTGGTTTAGCCAACATCACACTTGACATTTCTCTTTAATTTGCAGTCTGGTTTCACAGCCTGGAAGTTTCTGTGACACCCACACTTCTGGCACCACGGACAAGCGGGCACTGGACATCAGCAGCCACACAGCCAGAGGCGGGAAGGGAGGGAGGCCCCGGGGGCGGGGCAGGCAGTTCACCCCCCATCGCCCCACCCCGCCCCTCCCGCCTCCCCGCCCCCTGCTGGGCATCAGGGGCATCTGGGAAAGCGGCCCCTGTTGGGGGTAAAATAAAAGTCTGAGATGAGTGAGCAAACACTTCGCTTTGGTGATTTCTCTTCCAGCCTTTGCATTTCTGAGACAAGGCAGGAGGCGCTTCATCCAAACATCTTTTGACTGTTATTTCCTTCTGCAAGTTTGCCTGTGCTTTAAAGGGTGCGTGCCTGGTCTGCAAGGGCACTGCGACCCCCCAACTCCCCCCCACACCCCGTATTCCTTACACCCCTGCTGCTCTGCCCAAAGAGTTACCAGCCGGCAGTAAAAAAGCTTGGAAGTGCTGAGGTTTCCTCTGGGCAGACTTCATGTCACTTTCTTATTTACCAACTTTGCAAAAAAAAAAAAAGGCTCAGCAACTCTGCTCACAGCATCACTGTGTCCGTTTTGTAGAATCCTGACCACGTGACGTCCATGGACAATTTTTGCATATTTCAACAGATGTAGCCTGTGTGGACGGCGCTGAATTCTGCGTATTGTCAGCTGTCCAGCAGCTCCCGAACAGCCAGCTCTCTCCACTGCCAACCCGTCACCTCCACGGCTCATCGGAAGAGCTCCACTCTGAGCTTCAGAGTGTAGACGGTGTTTTCTTTTATTCTTAATAGTTTGCTTTTACAGGCTAACCTTCCTGGGACTTATTTTGCTATGGATTTTCTTTTAAAATCTAGAAGATGATTTCAGCACGCGTATTCTAGCCTCCTGACTGAAACGCACTCTGTCAACGTGTGTGCACGTGGCATGTACGTGCGCGTGTGCGTGTGCGCGCTCACCGCGAGATGCCTTTGTCTGGGAAGACCCGCCGGCCTCCACCCGCTGACTCACAGCAGCGTCTCCAGGACACAGCTCGGGTGGCTGAGGGCCTCGCACAGCATCATCACCCCCTCGTCCCGCAGCGGGTTCTCCACCAGGGACAGGAGCTTCAGCTTCTGGCTGCAGATGAGGACGGAGGCCAGGTCTTCGCACGCCTCCTTCGAGATGTCGCACTTCCCCAGCCTGCAGGAGACACACGGCAAGGGGCACCACCCAGGTTCCGGGCCCAAGACCGCACTGGCCGCAGCAGGGACCCCGGCGTCTGATCTTGAACCTGCCACCAGCGTGCAGGCCCCAGACACTGTCAAGCACAGAGAGCCCCGCCCTCTTGTCCACGCAGCGAAGAAGAGCCTGCGCCTGTGGCTCCCGGGGTTCTGCCCCCTGGACACCTGGCTGGGTCTGCAGACTGCGGCCCTGACCCTGGGAGGTTCGTGGTGTCCAGTGGACGGGGCACCCCAACCCAGCGCCCTGCAGAAAATGCACATGCAGCCAGGACCCCAGCTCAGCAGAGACGTCACCGTCAACCATTCTAAGTCAGGAAGCCTGTTCAGAGTCTCGGTGTGGCTGAAAAGCCCGGCTCCTGGGCTGGAGCAGGTGTCTCAGTCCCCGCGCGCCGTGACATGCTGGCTGGCTCTCTGCTGGGCGCCCTCCGCAGCAAGCCGGGCCCCCAGCCACCAGCCGTCTGCAAGCCCCCCGCCACACACCTGTGCCCCTCACAACTGTGTCCCAGCACAGACCTCTCCTGAGGGACACGCTGGCCCCTGCTGAGAGTGACTGGATAGAGAGAACCTGGGGTGAGGGTCTCCACCAATACCAGACGTAACCGCACGTTCGCAGAGCCATCGCTGGGATTCGCAACCGCACCCACTAACAAGCGACGCCGCACCGCGCAAGAAGTCACGCTGCCCTGCAGACCCACGAGCAGGTTTTGCTCTTTACCACCTGGATTTCATCCCGTCCTTTCTGCCGACACACGGCTGTGCCCGGCTAGAGCATTCCCAACGAGAACGCCGCCCCCGGGGCCAAAGCCCTCCACCGTCGCCTCTGTGTCGCCTGCCAGGTTAGAAATCACAGCTTCCAACAAAATGTGCTTTGTCATTGATGTTCCAACTCGGTTGGCTGAGGGAAGGACCCAGGGGAGTGGGAGTTGTCTGGGGTAGGAGAAGGCGGACGTGGGGTGGAACCTCGAGAATCCTGCCTCGCTGCAGGAGGTCCCACGGTGGACGCGGCGGAGAACAGACACGCCCCGCAGGGAGGAAGACGGGCGGACGCAGAGCCAGCGTCCATGCAGAAGCAGTCGCCTGGCGGGCGCAGGGACACTCACATCAGCTCTTCCACCGGGCACCTGGGGTGCAAGAGCGCCTCGCACAGCTGCTGGAGCTCCACGCGGGACAGGCAAGTGCCGTGCAGGTTCAGGTACCGCAGGTGAGGGGAATGGAGAATGACCTTGAAGAACTCAGCACTGCTTCCAAACATGGAGGCAAAATTAAACCTGCAAAAGACGAGGGACTATCAGAGGTCACGTGAGGTGGCCCAGTAGGAAGCTCCACCCTCCACGTCGCTCCTCCTGACGCCCACCCGTCGGCCAGGCCCAGGGGCTGTGTTTCCCCTCTTCTTCCTGGTCACTACAGGCGAGGGAGGGGATCGAACGCTCCCCCAGGACCCTGAGCACCGGAGAGTCTGTCTGTCCTCCAGTGTGGGGACTCCCACGGCAGGGGTACTCCAGCCAGACTGTCCCCAAGGAAAGTACTGACATCTGTTTAAAAACTGAGCTCGCCGGCGCCCCCGGTGGAGCAGCCGTTAGGTCAATCGCCTCCAAAGGAGCGCAGGCCACACAGCCCTGGGTTCCAGTCCCAGGTCCCGGCCAAACAACCAGTGTGAACCACTAAATACAAATAAAGTGCTTCCTCCTCTCTCTTCCTGCCTGTCTGCTCACCTTCATTCCTGCTGCACCTTTCCTTTAAAAAACAAAGAAACTGAGCTTGTCTTTCAAAGGAGACAAGAAGAAAAAAATAATGAAAGTCATCACTATGTGTGGTGCTGAGGGCTCAGGTTCCCGGGGAGCTGGACTCGTCAGGTTTTGGGGGAACTCTCCCGTTCACCAGTTTCTCTCCATAAATCACGAGTGTCCCGATGTCCCTCTGGCACATCAGAAGGGTCTCCCAGAGGGGGAACTGCCGCCACCAACTCACGCCAACTTGCGCAGCTGGCAGGTGGGCTGTGCCAGCGCCCTGCAGAGAGCAGCCAGGGAGGCCTCGTCGAAGTGGCAGCTGTCCAGGTCCAGCACCTGGAAGTTCTTGCTGGTGGAGAACACGGAGCACAGGTCCCGCCAGAGGCACAGCTTCTCGACGTCACTGCGGGGACATAAGCTGGGCCTCAGGCTGGCTCAACTCCAGACCCGCCTGAAGGCAGCTGCCCCCGGGACCCCGCAGCTGGAGCCCAGCTGGGTCGGGAGGAGAGGCCCGAGGTGGGGCTGTGGGGCTCAGCCGGGCTCTTCCTGGCCGTGTCACCCTGCTCCCCACCTCTCCCGGGTCAGTGACCGTCTTTGTTCCGTGAACACAGGCGGCATCTGGTGGTCCTGTGAGTGGGAAGCTGCGGCCCCGGGCGAGACCGTAAGGCGTGGGGGCACCCCAGTGTGGTGGGCGCCCTGGAGCAGAGGACTCAGCAGGAAGCCACCCGGTCAGCCCAGAGGCTGCCAGGCAGAGGCTTCCAAGCCCTGTCCCGGAGTCACCAGCTAATGTGCCTGGGGCCAAGGAGGCAATCCCAGCAACACTGCCCACTTGCCAGCCCTCAGCCTCACGCAGGAGGCAAACTACCTCTTTACCCACAGGGAAGCCAGGGGGCACCGCTCACAGCCCATGGGGAACCGACCCGGCACCAGAGACAAAAGCCTGCCTTTAAGTGATTTTCCTTTAAAGACAGGAAAGAGGAAGGAACAGAGGAAGGGAGGAAGGGAAGGCAGGAGGGAGGGAGGAGACAGGGAGGGAGGGACGGGAGCGCAGGAAGAAACATTTTGCTTTCTTTTTGCTTTTCACCTGGCCCTGGGCCGCAGACACTGTCCTTGTCTTCACATGGTCCCTCCTCGCCAGGGATCTCAGTGCCTGAGCCACAGGGCAAACCCTGAAGCCTGTCCTCAAGCAGCCCCGTCCAGCGCGGGGACTGGCCAAGCTACAGGGCCCGTGCATGGAGGACGGGTGTCGCAGACTCACCTGAGGCTGAATCCTGAGTCATCGGAAAAGACATTTTCCACACACAGTTGAAGCTTCTGCAAGTTCTGGCAAAGTTTGAGGCAGAAGGCAGATGCTGCCAGCTCCTCCGTATTGCTGATAAAAATGTTAATGTCCTCAAAGAAATTCATCATTTCTGCCGCGAATTCTTGCTCCTGGGCCTCAAACAGGGCGTCGAACAGGTCCTGGAAGCTCACCCTGACCTGCCGGGCGTCGAGCTGACTGAGGTCCCGGAGGCTGTCTGCCACCTGGCACCGGAGCTCCGCGGCGGGCAGCGGGCCCAGGGGCGCCCCCAGCAGGCCGCTGGTCCTCTCCGTGGCCAGGGGGAAGAGGAACACCATCACCGGGGTCAGGTGCGTGTGGTCCTGGCTCAGCACCGCCCTCACCAGCTGGGCGACCGTCCCGACGGCCGGGAGGGGCTGGTCCTCCGGCCGTCGCAGCAGGTAGAAGAGGGCCGCGCAGAACTGCTGGACCCTCGCGTGGGCGAAGGTGACCTGGTCGCCGCGCCTCTGAAGAAAGCCCCCATCCAGCCACGTCGGGACGTCCGCATCAGACACTCCACGGCTCCTCAGGTCCCCGGGGCCAAACAGGGACTGGTGCGTCCACACACCGTCGGCCGCAAGGGCGCACAGAGCGCGCAGCGCCGCCCCTCCAGGTGCCGGCGGACTCCCCTCCGGGCGGGGCCGGAGCATCTGGGCTAGAAAGGACGCGAACAGAGCGGTGGCGTTCTCGCAGGCCACGTCCAGGCCGTCTCCTCCGTCCAGCTGGCTCTTCAGACAGGCGCAGACCAGCCGGCACACAAGGGGGCTCCGACACCAGGAGAACAGCGGGACGCGGCCTCGCACAAACTCCAAGGCCTTGGCCGCTTTGCCCTTCTCCGGGAGGCAGTGGAAGAAGTACAGCTTCCTCTCGTGCTCGGAGAGCCCCAGCAGCTGCACGCATTTCGGATGCTGGAAGAAGAAGAGCACGTTTTTCGGGCCCCGCGTCCCCAAGGTCACCAGCAGCGAGGACTCAGGCAGCAGCCTCTTCTGCAGCAAATGGCGCAGGACACCCGGGACGGGCTGCCGCTGCCTGGGGCCACTGCATGCCTCGGTCTTCAGGGTCAGGTCCAGCTGCAGCTCATCCAGGCCATCCAGGATGAACAGGATTCGCTCTGGCTGGGAGAAGGCGGCTTCCACTGGCTCTGCGGTGACAGGCCAGTCCCTGGAGACCAGCTCCTGCAGGCTGGTGTCGGCCAGGAGGTTCAGCTCACAGACACTGAGGAAGAAGACGAAGGTGAATCTGTCCATCCAGAGGCTTCCCTCCGCCCAGTCCAGCATCACTCTCCGCAGAAATGTGCTTTTCCCAATTCCTTGGGGGCCCTGTAGGATGGTGACACAAGGGAACATCCCACTGTCCCCAGTGAGCGCAGCCTTCAGCTCTTCATACTTGGACTTGACCGTTGCCCTGTAGAAATGGTCGGGAATGCCGAGGTTGGCTTCCTTCTCCCAGAGGAGACGGTACTTCTCCCTCATGAGGCTTCTGTACGGGTTTATCTTATCTGAGGACAGAACCGGACAGTCAGAAAGGCGCTCCCTCATCCAGCCCTGGCCCCACCGGTCACTTTAACAGGGACCTGCACCCCAGGGCCTCATGTCTGTAGGCAGCCAGGCTGACCAGCTCAGCGGTGGGGCCCCTGGGTGCTCCTGGCCAGAACTGGGGGACACTCAGGACACTTGGGAGTTCCATTGGCCCCCGGAGGAAAAATCTCCTCTGGCTGATGACCCGTGACATCAGGAAGAAAATGGTGATAGTCCATCTGCAGGTCACCTGACGCACCAGAGCAGAGTCTCTCCCGTGAGCAGATACCACGAGGGACAATCACGTGTGAGCACGGGCAAGTCGCACTCTGCACCGTTCAGTGACCGAGTTTCAGGTGACAATTTAAAATTATTTGACACTTGGTTCCTTTCCCAAGACCTGATCTTATTTTGCGAGAATGAGGGCATCCCCTCAGGAGAGCGCGCCCCTTCCACAAGTCAGCATGCAGCGCCGGAGTCAGACCCGCCGCTTCTGGAAGAGCCGCCACTGTCAGGGGACCCTGGCAGGCTGTGGTGATGACGGGTGGGCGCTCGGCACACGCGCACTGGGAAACGGTTCCCCTTGGGGTCCGTCCAGCCCCCTGCATGTGTCTGGTCGAAACCACGGACACGATCGTGATGGGCTCCCATCCCACAGACCTGACCCTGACACTGGACCCCAGGTCTTGTCCTTCAACTCAGCTTGAGTAGAAACGGGGTAACACCGCTTAGATGAGCAGTGCAGCCCGGGACCCCACCGTCCGCGGTCCTTCACTGGGGTTGGCTTCGCAATTCACGTTCTCAGCTCCTGGAGGGGGTGCTGCCAATTCAGCGATACCCCCTGCATTACTCTAAGCACCCCGGAACCCCGCCTCCCCCCATCCCGCACTCACTTCTGATCTCGTCCTGAGCCTTCGCCCAGAGGTCGCCCCGACTGATCTGGAGAAAGAGGCTCAGCGTCAAATCCCAGGCCTGTTTTTCTGGGTAATGTTTGCCCAATAATTTGGCTACATCTTCTCTGGACGCCTTCTTCAGCTCGGCCCACGGGATTGGCTTGAGTTGACATTTCAGCGTCTCTTGCTTGAGGAGCTCCTTGAACTTCCAGAACTCGTCCTTCCGGAGTTCCTCCAGGTACCACATCAGGCCGAAGTCGGAAAAGAAGGATTCTGCCATCTCGTCCGGGCTGGCCTGGGGCTTCAGACAGGAGGGATGGTGATGCCTGGGGAAGAAAGACGTGCTTTCAGAAACAAATCTCAGTACCAGAGTGATTTGAAGGGAGCAGGAGAAGCCCGGACAAACACAAGCCACTGTGCCGATGGAAATGCGGTGCCGCTCAGCCATAAAAGACAACAAATTGCCATGTGGGATAACCTGGAGGGACCTGGAGGGTATTTTCCTGAGTGAGGCGACTCAACGAGAAACACTGGTTTTCCTTGTGCTTGGAATGGGGAGAAACCATGCAAATGAACTGGTAAAAATTCCAACCTCTGACTCGGACAGCAGGGCTGGGTGGGACCATGTGGGGAGGGGCTGTTTGTTTTCTTCCCCTTTCTTGTTTCAGTTTGGTTTTGATTAATCACATAAGAAGCTGGCTTGAAATGATTGCCTGTCTGTTATTTCTCTCTCGAAGCCTCTCTTGGGAAGACGCTTCGTGGTTGCCCCCTGGTCCACACTCCTGCACGTGAGTTCAGCACTCAGACAAGTGAAAATGAAAAATAATGTTGGCGGGGCGGGAAGTCAGCTGTAGGGAGCAGGGTCATTACCTGAAATCCTACTAAAGCTTTGCGATTCACCAGCGGGACCTAGGAAGGGAAACTGAGGCTCTTCCTCAGGACTGTCTCTGGGGCACTGGGGACGCTGGACATGGACTCTGTCACCGTGGGAGCGTTTACTCTGAAGTTCCAAAGCCCCCTTCTCACAGGGGAACGGCTTCAGGTCTTGCCAGACTAAGTGGTGAAAAGTTTAAAAAAAAACCCAAAAACCGAGAGCCTAAAGCTAGATCTTCGGGGAGTGAAAACTGGTGAATTCCTCTGAGTAGGAAACAAGACGGGAGGCGCTTGGCGTGTTTCCATCAGCTCGGAGCGGGCGAGGGTGGCAAGGAGGCCCCGACCCCGCCCGCGCGCCGGGAGGAACGCCCGTGCGCCCTGTGGCTCGGGCGACTGGGGCGGCTCAGGTGCAGACCACACAGAACCCAAGGACCTGGGTGCGAACCTGGGGGGGGGCAGGGGGGGTGCGGGACAACAAAAAATATTAGAAACACCAACTGGGCGCCCCCTGGTGGCCTAGCCGATAAGACTGCTGGACACAGTCCACACACATCCCAAGTTGCCAGGTTCGAGACCAGGCATGGAGGGAACTACCAAGAGGAACAACTAAATAAAATAAATGTTTCACAAAGAACTACCCACTGGATGTTTCAAGTTTGTGAAAGTAAAGTGGTCTCTTTGTCAAGGACAGCAGATTCTATCTGGAAATTCAACGATGAAATTCGCACTATAAAAAATTCAGAGTTTGACGCTGAAGAAGGATGAACAAAGTGATACTCAGGTGAAAATTTTGACTAAGGCGCTAAGAGCGATTGTAAAATTTCGCATCACAAGAAGAAAAAACTAAGTAGGTGGTGACATCTGAGACTCAGCCGGGGCCCCGTCTCGCCTCCTCCAGCAGCCGAGGAACAGCTGCGGCCCTTCCCGGCGCTCTGACAGTCACACGGCTAATAAACTCCACGTGTCCGAAAGATTTTAATTCAACAGCCCTGTTCACAGCGGCGTTACTCCCAGAGCCAACCGAAAGGCACAGAGACAACCAAACTCCCGAAACAGCTGACGCACGGCAGGTGCAAGGAATACCGTCCACACAGACGGATGAGGTTCTGACGCCGGCTCCGCATGGAGGGACTTAGGAGAGAAAAGGACGGGTACTCACTTCAGGGTTCCGCTGAGGTGAGCGACCAGGACGCGTCACAGTCACAGGACGTAGAATCTGAATGGGGGGCTGGGAGGGAACAGGGACTGGGTGGGACAGTTTCTGGGGGAGGGTGCTGAAAAGGCTCTGGAGGTGGCAGCGATGATGCTTACACACTGTGAAGGAACTTAGTGCCACTAAACTGCTCTCTGAAAATGATAAAAAAAAAAAAAAAAAAAAAAAAAAAAAAAAAAAAAGCCAATTTTCTTATGGAAACTTTCCCACAGCAAAAACTCCAGTGCCCTAAACCTTTCCTGTTCCCACTAAAATCATGCCCTAAGGTTTGACTTCAGTATCCTAAAAACCATAGTCATGCACACAAAAGAAAAAAGGAAGGCATGCATTTAGAAAGTTAAAATAAAACGTGTTCCTTTAGAAAAAAAAAATTTAACTTTCCCGCAGAGAAACCCTGAGCCCCGACGCCCGGCTTCAGCACCCCAGCGGCACCACAGGCTGGATGGGGCGGCCCTCCCACCCAGCAGGCCTCCGTCAGCCCCGTCCCAACAAGTCCTGCCACCTGCGCCTCCCGACCTGCTTCCAAAGTCAAAGGAGCACAAGCCACAGCCTTTACGTGTAAAGTCAGGGCGCCTGGGACTTGCCCATGAGAAACGATGGGTTCAGAGCCAATCCAACCGGGGTGCCAATGCCCCCGCCCCACCACTCCTGCCTTTCCTGGCCCCGACCCAGCTCGTCCCTGGTCTCCCAGCTGGTCCATCAGTCAGAACCCCGCAGCCAGGAAGGGCCGGTAAACATTGCCACGAACCTCAGAGCATCCTTGCCAAGGTGGGTGGGACGCGGTCACCCAGGAGCCCCTAGCTGTTCCAGCCAGCAGACCTGCAGGGGTGCGGAGAGGGCTGAAAGGAGGGAGCACACCACCTCCCTGCTGGCTCCCATCAGAGAACAGCCAAGGGACCTGAGACTAAAAGGCGCAGGCGCCCCCTCGATTGGCCAGAGACGCCCCTCCCATTGGCTGCGGGACTGCGGGGCCTCCTCCCAGAGGTGAGTCTCGTTGCTGAGGCCCCTCTTCCTCAGCTGTGAGCCATCTTCCTTCATGGTGGAAGCGGCTGACCGGGGCATCTGCCCGCTCTGCCAGTAGCTGGACGTTTCCACCATTTCCTCACAGCCCAGGTGGGGAGACGTAAACGGCAGACAGGGACTCCGTCGCACTGGAGTCCACTAGGACATGGTCTGGCGTGTGTGGTGGGACCTCATGGCAGACAGCAGCGGACATTATCAGGTCATCATAGAAGTCGTGGGCTTCCGCGAACTGTCCTCTCCACTGAGGGATGGGCACTCAGCTCAGGGAACATCTGACTCCAGACTGTCCGCCTCCTTGGACAGCGATCTTGTGTCTCTTCTCAACTTTCACAGCAGCTCAGGAGACCGTGAGTGTTCTTGGATGGCCAGCTCTGGACAGAAAGGGCAGAAGTTAGAATGCGCCATTATTTTTAAAGGAAAGGTACGGGCAGGAATGGAGGTGAGCAGGCAGGCAGGAAGAGAGAGGAGGAAGCCTTTATTTTCTGTGTAGTTGCTCACACTGGCTGCCTCCCTGAAGGCCCTGGGCTCACACCCACCAGGGGGCGCACCATCGAGTCCTGTGTCATTTTCAGTCTGGACGGTCACGGGAGAAATATCTTGCCAACAGAGGCCTCCGGCCAGTGTTGTCCACTGCGGGCACAGCGCCGCACAGGAGCACAGTGTGTGAGCACTGCTTCATCTGATGGAACAGTGATGCCCTGCCTCCCCTTCCCGACCCGTCCTGGGAAGCCGCCATTCTGCTCCCAGAGGTTTGACTGCTTTAGAGTTTTCATGTCAGAGGAGTGATGCCGTGTTTGGCCTTAACGTGACTAGTTAATTTCACTTAACACAGTGTCCTCTGGGCCCACCCGTCTTGCTGCAGGATTTCCTTCCATTTTAAGGGCATGATCTTCTGTGGCAGGTTCATCTGATGCCCCCATCGAATCTGTGCAAATTCTGCCTGGCTTTTCTCTCCTCACCGCCCCCACCATCAACGGCCTTTATTGTCACCTGTACTTCTAACATAAGTGGGTGCTGATGATGAGGAACCCTCCAGCCAGAGACATTTGCTGCAAGGTCTGACTTTCTTCAGCTCTCCTATGTAGGTATGTCAATACTTGTCATTTCAGAGATTCTTGGGGTCAGCAGAATGGGGGTGAGCAGTGAAAACATTCTGATTCAGTCAGCCTGCACTTTAACCTTTCAACTGTGCTGCCTTCCAGGCTGCGTGATCCCACAAGGTCCCGAAGAGGGAGGCCTGTGTGGCCCTTGGCAGGTGTGGGGTGGCCTGGCCCAGGCGGCCTCGGATTAAAGACTCATTGGATCATTTCTCTCCAAGAGCTTGATTACTGATCAGCCCAGGCACCCTCTATCAGAATTCTTACCCGACATCCTCATATTGACTCTCAGAACTAGCCTTAGTCACACATGAGAGAACTGTGCCTTGATTTCTTTTGTTTTTTGCCCTGGTGGCTGCCACAGGATGTCATTTAGAGGGTTAAGCATGCTTTAGTCCTTGCCTACAACACTCATTCATCCAGATTCTGTTCCAGGTTATTTCTGTGGCTATGGGCAAATGTCTGCACTTCACTGGCTTTCCCTTCTTTGCGATGGACATGGTGATCATAAAGAAGAGGATGGTGATGGTGGTGCTGACAGTGGTGGTGGTGGTGATGATGATGATGGTGGTGATGGTGGTGATGATGGTGGTGTTGATGATGATGGTGGTGATGGTGGTGATGGTGATGGTGGTGGTGATGGTGGTGGTGATGGTGGTGGTGGTGGTGATGGTGGTGGTGATGGTGGTGATGGTGATGATGATGGTGATGGTGATGGTG